>CAIGRF010186898.1:0-10580 GCA_903798235.1 Fraxinus ornus
GATTTTAATTGGGTGAATAATTTTCACCAGACATAGCCTATATTTAGCAAATATGAATTTTCTGAAATACTCGTGAGCCCCAAACTCGGTTAAATGGAGCTGTCTAACATACATTTGGTCAACTGAAGTTACTGAAAAATATGGTTTTCTTGTGGTACTGCGTTGCTCTTTATGGTTCCATAGGGCTTTAAATATTATTTAAAGCTCGAGCTTCGTTTATGAGTATAAGAAAGATTCAACCTTGAACATATTTTGCAACTCTTGGCTTGTGTTATGGGTAAGCTAGTTGTGGAAAATAGTTGAATTCCTGTATTGTATAGTTGATCTATTAGCATAGTTATAGGAGAAAGATTATGGCATATTTAGAGGAGATACTAAGGTATAATTATAGGAGAAATATTAAGAAGTTTTTAGGCTTTCTTTATAATTGTTCAATGAAATATATTTGTTACTATAGCCTTTAGAATTGTTCAATGAAATATATTTGTTACTGTAGCCTTTAGGATTGTTCAATGAAATGTATGAAATTTTACAAAATTCATCATGGTATCATAGCATGCCTCCTTAATTTCTTTTGTGGCCCAAACTGTGATGGTCTTAAGGCTGTCTTATGCCAGAATTTTGTTCTTTGTGGCCTTAATTAATTAAAAGAAGTTTCGATATTATAGAGTACTCCATTTTCATAACAGTTTAGCAAAATCCACTTCAGCCTATTTCCTGTCTGATTCAAATGGTTTCTAGGTTGGTTTAGATGTATTTCAGTCTGGTTCAATTGTTTTTCTCTCTATTTAAACCAGCTCAATGCTGGTTTCTTCTCTCATTTTGCACAAGCGTAGAACATTTCACTCTTTCAAGCGTATTTCGGACAGTTTCAATGTAATTGAACTATCATCTGTCATCTGATTCATATTTATCGATCACATTCTAAACTAGTCGTGCTTCCTTTTTGGTCAGCTTCACCAAGCGAATATCTCGTCTTTAATGCTTGTGCTCACTCAACTTGCTTAAATGGCGCTAGCTATTCGAGTATCATTTGATTCCACATAGCCATAAATCACATGACTAGTCATTCAAATTTGTTTGTTTCCTATACCCTTTGTTCAGACGGATGAAAAGTTAAATTTGCAGATGGGTCACTATCATCTTTTGCCTTTGTAACAAAATAAGACAATCATCAGTTTTGGTCTGGTGGGACTGGTGGATTGTCATTATTTATTACACATTGTGATATGGTTAAAGATGACGGTGCTCGTAGTGGCATCATAGAAAAGTAAAATAGTTATTTCTTATAGTGGTTCTAATTGAACGAACTTTAACCAACAAATAATGGAAATTGAAAGAACAAATCATGTTCAGAAATTGAAGTAAATGCTAGAGATATGGTTCTTTAAACTTGAATCTCTGCAAACTGGAAAACAATTTTTCAAAATTTCAAACCAAATGTGTGTTTTAGTTTTTGGTTTTAAGAAATATTTTTTTAAAATGACAAACCAAACAAGTTTTTAGCAATACCAAAACAGACCCTCAAAGCTGAAAACTGATGACCTCAAACTGAAAACTGAAAATGGAAACACAAACCAAACTAGCCCAATTATTATTTTTCTAGAACAATATGGCCTGTCAAATCTTTAAGACTCAAAATACCTATTCTAACTTAAATTGATAGGAAAGTAATCCTAGTAATATTTGGAACCTAAAAGAAATACTTAAAGAGCCCAAATAAAGCCTAATGGCTAACCAATTCAAATCTAGTGTAATATGAATAAGAATATTAGTCCGAGAAGAATTTAGAAAATTAAACTCTTGCTTCTGAATACATCTCACTCCAACAAGAAAACTTGCATATATCACTTGGTGGTGGTAGGATCAACCCTCTTGAGCTCTTCTTCTGATATCTAAGTTCATTTTGTAGAAATTTCTTACCATTTAATTACCTCACTGAAATAAAAACCCTCTTCATATTGATTCTTAAACTCGTCAAATCCTATTACTCGAGCATGCCTTGTAGTTGGTGAGTAACTACATTTGCTAAGTGCATCAACTACATTGTTACTTTCTTTGGCCTTATGCATTCAAGAAGAATAAAAATTGTTAAAAAGAAAAGAATTCCATTCGTCATGATTTTTATTTTTTTTTGGTAAACTCATATACCCAAGTGCCATGTAATTGGTACCAACAAATAATCCCAATGCAACAAATAGTGTACCAATATTGAAGGTTCAAACCTATGCATGAAAGTCCAAATCATATGTTGACCAATAGTACATGAGCAATCATTTTCTAATTGCATCAACCACTTTGTTACTTTCTTTGGCTTTACACGTTCAATGAGATGAAAATTGTTAAAGAAAAGAATATCATTCGTTATGTTAATATTGAGTTTGTTTTGTGAACTCATATATCCAAGTGCCACATGATTGGTACAAACAAAAAAAACCCAATTAACAAATAGTATACCAATATTGAAGATCTCAAGCCTAGGCATAGTGTGTGAAAAAAATTCGGCAGAGAGAGAGAGCCACATGTTTTCCTTCTTGACTTCCTTCTTTTCTTTCTTGTTTAAGTTGATAATACACTTCTTGTGTATTCTTTTTTGATTAATAAAATTATTTGATTACCTATCAAAAAAAAAAAAAACACCTTCTATCCCCACATCCTCAAACTCCACCACAAAGAGTGTGTATTGATCTGACATTATATAAATTGGAGCTTGTGTCGTAACTCTCTTCAATTGTGTAAAGTCTCATTATTGCACCCCCACTTAAATTACGTTAATCTTATAAAGATCTGGCTTAAAGTCTTATAATGATATTCAAAACCACTTCGTTGCTCATGGAAGAACATTTCAAGTTATCATAAAATTTCTCGCCTCTCATAACATCTAGGACTTGTCTGATATGATTTGTATGCTTATCTTTGCCATGATTGTAAATTTATTTGTAGTCAACATAAACCAATAAAGCTTCATTGAAAGTTCGTAATACCCTGTCGTCACTCGCATGAAAGTGTTGGGTGCACTGGAAAGACCAAAAGGCATCACAAGTAATTCAAATAGTCCATCTGGAACATAGTTTTCACTCATTTCCACTCTTAAGTCAAATTTGGTGATAACCACATCTTAAGCCTAGCTGGAAAGTAATGTTGAGCTAACTAGTTGGTCGAGCATCTCATCTAGCCGTGGAATTGGAATCCTGTGCTAAATAGTAATCTATTTAATTGTGTGGCCATCTACACCCATTCTTCATGACCTAACCTTTCTTATGTGTATGTAGCTGGTTTTTTTTTTCCTACTATTGATTTCAATGACTGATAAATTAATGCCACAGCTTACATGTGGGAAGTGGTCATTGGAACTGTACAAGGTGGAGGGAGGGAGCAAGAATCTGTATTAGTCTCTTGAAGTTTGTTGATTGGAGTGATTTGCATTTGGAGTATATGTATGAAAATTCTAAGATTTTCTGTATGGACATTGGATTTGACTTTTGATTGGGAGTTTTAAAACTCACCTTAAGAATCCCTTCCCATAAAATTCCTGTTGAGTGATCATGTTCATTAGGCATTCATCTTCAACTATGATTTATATGAGTTTGTCTTCTAATATCAGATGTTATCTTGATTATAGTTGTTTTATTTAGTAAATTTGAAGATGATTTTGAGTAGAATGTATTGATGCATATTCAGGAGAAGCGCAAGGAGAAAAAGCACAAGGAAAAGAAGGACAAGGAAAACAGAGAAGGTAAAGAGAAAAGGGAAAAGGATAGAAGTGAAGGGAAACACAAAGACAAAAGAAACCGAAAAGAAAAACGCAAAGACAAGAAGGATAAACACAGGAACAAGAAGGATGAGGACCAAAGCAAAGATAAAGAGAAAAGCAGCATCTCTGAGGAGTCCACTGTTGCTGGGAAAATTGAGGGAAAAAGTGAAGAGAGGCTTCGTCCAACAGTGCATAACAAAGCTACAGGAAGTTCCTCGGATGAAGTGAAACATGCTACACAGTTTCAGGTTCAGAATGGAGGGAAACCTATTCAAAACAACCTTGTTTCCCTGGATCTCAAGGAATCAAATTTTGCATTGGAGCTGAACAGTACGATCAGAAATCATGAGGAGGAATCAGTGAGCCAGTTACTTGAGAGGGTCTCAGGTGTGTGCAAAAGGGATCAAGATGCAGCAAGAGCTGCTGTGAGAGATTCTTCGGGATTATTGGCAGATGACAAGGGACAGAACAAAGATAATGGAATTCACAGAAAAACCAGTGTGGCAATATGGAACTTATCTGGAATGGTCAAATATAAAATTGGAGGGATGCCCAGACTGGTGGAGGAACAGGGTGACCAGCAATTTGAAGGGAAAGAGAAATCTAAAGAAAAAGGCGATGATCCCAGTCTGGTGGAGCAACAAGGTGACCAGAGATTGGAAGGGAAAAAGAAATCTAAAGAAAAAGGTGATATTAAGAGGGGAGAAAGTCGTAAGGATAAAGAAAGAGAGAAACATAGCCATAGAAAGGACAAAAACGAAGGGAAGGAAAAAGAAAAGAAAAGGGTGAAGGTGAAGGTGAAGGAAAAAAGTGAAGATAAGGAAACCAAGCAGGATGTATCGAAAGATCAACACATGAATGACCTCATTTGTGTTTCTAGTTATAAGAGCATGCATATGGTGAAAGACTTCAAAAGCAATGATGTTAATGAGGGAAATATGAGGAAAAGAAAAGATTTGGGTAGCAATGGTTTTATACATGGTGAGTCCTGTCTTACAATGAAAAGAATTAACACGGTTGCAACTATTTGAAAAAATATTTGTTTATTTCCTACTATTGAGAAGATAATAATGAGAAAGCTCTGGGTGGGTAATGCCTGACATACTAGGTATCTTTAGAATGCTTTGGGTCGAACCTGTCTTGAACACTGTTAACTTTGTTAGAATTCAGTGTTGCAATGAATTGTACAAGCTTGTCGACTCTATTTAACCTTTTTAATGGCTGATGGTGTTACTTGTTTCACAGAGAGTGAAGTCAGGCCTAATAAATTGCTGAAGGAAGCTTCTCATCAATTCACGGAGAATGGAAAAAAATTGGGCACTGCCCGAACTCCCAACCTGTCTACTACTGATAAGCAGCAGGGGATTTCTGAGAACGTACGACTGGATAAAAAGGACCAGAGGGTAAATGGTATAACTGAAGCCCAGCAATTGTCTGTTTCCAAACCAAAGACTTCTACTGCAACTATTATTACTTATCAAATTGCGGAAGCATCAAAAAAACCTCCCGACCCTGAAAAGTGTATGAGCAAGGCACTCACAGTTCCCAAGTTGGAGGATCAAATTGCTGAAGCATCAAAGAAACCTCCTCATCCAGATTCCAAGTATCTGAGTGTGGTATTTACAGTACCCAAGATGGAATGGTATGAATTTGACGACCAGGACTGGTTGTTTAGTAGGAAAGATCCTCCGTCAGAGAAGCCTGAGGTGGGTTCTGATCAGATGAATCAGGAGCGCTGCGTGTGGTCTGAAGCTATGCATGTGGAGTCAACTGATGTTTATGCGATGCCATATGTCATTCCTTTCTAATTTGTGTTCATCCAGCAATACCTGACAGCAATTCCTCTCTGTTGAGAAGCAAAGCTTGTTGATTATGTAGCAGCATCTGGCACTTGAGACGGATACTGGTGTAATTGCTGGATCCTTTGCTTATCACCCACCCCTTGGGTGCGGTAGTTGCTTGCTCATGCATTCTGGAATTGTTTCTTTCAGCTGTGGTCAATTGCATACCAGTTTGTGGCAGTAATGCTGTGCATCTCCTGATCCCTACACTACTGACCGTGTGATTTTTCAGCTCAAGTTGAAGATCTAATAGATCCTAACAGAAACTATAACGAGGTCCGAGATGAAAATTGAGCAGTGCTGAGATGGTGGATGAATAAGCATCTGGTTTTTTATTTTATTGCTTTAAGCTGATATGCTCTTCGTTCTAATTGAGTGTAAAAGTAGATGTAGTTTCACTTCACCACAATTTTGTTTTGTAACAGATAACATCTTTTACATGTAATGTAAGAGAGGGAAAGAAAAGGATAATTCCATTCATTTCATCATCTTCAGCTTTGGTAGAGTCCGTCCTTAACACCTGTTGTGTGTTGACAATTTTAAATATTGTCTTAAAACGATGTGAAATGGTATAAGCTTTCATATCTAGGAGGGTATATTTGTTAAGATGGAGTAGATATTATCGTCTGGTATCAATTAACAAATTTATCGTCTTCAAATAGTCGAAAAAACACTACTGGTTTAACATCCTTCGTTGCCTAAATTTACACAAAACACGACCACAATGGACTCTTTGTTTGTTATGTTTTTTAGGGAGCATGCTTGGGAGTGCTTAAAAGATCCTAAGAGAGGAAGCTCCCATTTTTATGGAGCCTGTTCCTTTCTTGTAGGACCGTGTTCGCTTGCACAATTAACATGATGCATTCTAGCTCACGTCTTGGTCTTTGTCGAGTGTCTTGGTGTTACGTGAATCATACTTTCGAGTTAGAACTTGAGTATCTTGTCGCATTCCCATATATCACGAGCATTAACCTATCTAATTTGACCCTCCATGGCAATGGTCGGGCTTTCTAGCTCGGTAGCCCCTCTCTCACCTTGGATGCAATGTGCTCTGCAGCTGTCTTTCATAGCCCTGTGGAGCTAAGGCAACACTCTTTCTTACTTGTTATTGATCACTTTGGACGCATATTCTTCACGTGTGATGTGCAATCACAGACTCCATTAATTTACATGTCATTATCAATTCCATGATTTGTCATCATCATATCCACACATTGCAACATGTCAATGAGTGTGCGGATGTGTGAGATGATTCTGGTAGTGCTGAAGTGACCAAACGATGAATTGACTCCAATTTTAGCCACTCAATTTTCAGGTCCCATCAATCAAACACAAATTGCACCTCTAAATCCAAATTTAAAATGAGCAGTGCTAGGCTACCAGGGAGGGTGACAGCTCCCTCACGGGGGAGGGGGGAATTTTGTCTTTTTTAATTCATATGGGTCCCGCCCGCATGGGTCCCACACATGTTAGAGGATGCCAACAAGAGCATCAAATTTTTTCTAGCAAACTGGTTTCACTGGGCTAAAATGGATGCCAACAAGAGCATCAAATTTTTTCTAGCAAACTGGTTTCACTGGGCTAAAATTTGGATTTAGATGTACAATTCCCATCAATCAAACACATTGCACTCCTAAATCCAAATTTTAATCACTCACTTTTCAGGTCACATTAATCATCCCATCAACCAAACACAAATTGCATACTAAAACCAAGTTTGTCCCATCAATCAACACATCACAAATTGCAAAGTAGAAGAGAGGAGGTTCCATAACAAACCTAGAAGCAAAACTGAAAGCATAAATAGACCAAGCAAGCTCAGTCAAAATATATAGAATATTTCCAAGAAATAATCAAATTCAAATGGAATAAGAACATAAATCCAGTAGCCCCAAAACAAGATGTCCAAATAAGAACGTCAATGCCAAAACCGATAAGCCATTCATACCAAAAGGATTATATCCCTATAAGTTTTGAAGAATTTAACCATAACTAATCTCGTAGCCAACCCATCAAGTGGAAGATCTATTAAATTGTGATACGTTACCATAATGTGATGTGTTTCCAATCCCAATGAAAAGTAACCCGTCCAATAGTATTTAATATCCAAAAACTTGCCAAACAAAATGCATCCCATATCGAAATATCACAAATAGTGCCCTCGTCCCAGGCCATCGCACGGATATCTAGGTTTGACTACAAAAATCCGCAATCTTGTACTACTAAAATTCATTTAGCAAAAACCAAAAGCTCAAGTACGCAAAAAAGAGTGTAAACTCATTAATTCCTTGTATATATACAATTATATATATCTTGCCTATAATATGCTTGGTATCTATAGACTGCATACAAAGGTAATCTATAATATAGTTCTATTACACTACTCTATTTCTTCCAAAAAGAATGTAACTGTAAAGCTATATAATTCATAACTAAAACATTAGGTGTCTTTGGTGCGTAGTTTTCGATGGTAGTGGAAAGTACAAAGAACAAATTTTAACTTATTTTTGCTTCGCTAATACTGTTCAATACTATCTCTACCTTATCAAATATGCCACAGCAGTTCTTAAGATGATTCATTCTTTTGCCTGCGCATTTTTGCTCCCCAAGACGTATTATCACCTGAGTCCTTGTACATGCTTCTTTTCTTGAGATGGGAAAGTTGCGACTGCCAACGGCTTTTCCATTCACTTTTGTCCTCCATTTGCTGAGTGCACAACTGAAGAAAACTTGGAAAGATAAGAAGCCAAAACTAGAAATTGCAATGTTTTAAAAGCTGTTTGGGCATCAACTAGGAAAAACGAAAGGGTCAAGAGTAAAATGGTCGAACCAGTAGTTTAAAAAAATATAAATAAAAAAATAAATTTTCAAATAGTAAACAAGAATTAGATAATACTACTAATTGAGAACAACTATTTTTTTCCCAATATACAAAAACATTAACACAGTATCAATATGAAAGAGAGAGCCTTCTAATTCCCACAAAGTGAAAATGTTGAGAAACCGAATATAACATCCAAGATATATAAGCTTGGTTGAAAGTTTAATGAATCCCACATCGAAACTTTATGATTGGGATGAGAGAGAGTTAATGGTTAGAAAATTAAGTAATGTTGTCTATGTGGTGTTAGATGATATGTTAAATGAAAGGAGAATTAAATGACTCATTTAATTGTATTTATCATTTAATGTTACACTAGCTCCAGTAGGGCTAAATAGCATTACTCTAGAATATTGCATGTCATACGTATAATGGTCGTGCAGTGAAAACTACACGTAGAAAATCCCTGGAGTAATTTTGTTCAAAAGTTGACCCTTCCAATCAGAGAAAATCAGCTCCGGTTCATTGCATTCCTTGAAACCATCGATTTTGTGGTTTTAAAGTCAGTTTCCTTTTAAATGGAGGTTAACCAACCCGGTCCTTGAACTGTGCGCTCCAGAATGGTTTTGATAACATTGAGAAATTGCTTTTTAACTAACCAAAATCAGAAGCCCAGTTATCCTTTGTGTGAATATCCTTAAAAAGCATGCCTATGTAGAGATAAGAAATCAGCTTAAGTAACATACAACTGAATTATAACTAAGGAACAAAATATTTACCATCCATGATATCCTAAATCAAGCAAACAACTGTTCTTTGTCCTCTCTTAAAAATAGGCGAATGTATTTTTTTATTGAGAAACACAATGAAGAGTGCTAAAGTCCATTTATAGTGTCAATAGCACCACTCAAAGTAAAACTTTCAACCATAAATAACCAAACATATTATTTTTTGTCTGAAGATACAAGAAATCAAGCTGTCCTCGTAGTGAGGACATCCTTAGTTCCTCAATTATGTAAATATTATATGTAATAACATCTATTTCGCGGTTGTACCTCTTCCTTGCAGACTTAGTTTGGAGTATAACTTGAGAGCGATGTGTTTCAAATATTAACAGTGTGTGGGGAAGAATATAACATGATTTGAAATCCATTGAAATTAAAGGTATTAGATTCTGTATAGCTCTAAAGAATCGAAAGAGCATTCACAAGACAGAGTTCTTCACCTGCCTCGAATTGGATGCCTCAGGAAGAATAATATGAATTGGATCTTTAGAAATTTAAAAACATAAATGAACCAATCTAAAGTATAGCTCCAAACACCCAATAATTCCCAAAAAACAAGCAAACTGGATATTAAATCGAAACCAGGGAAGAAATCACAACAAACTCAATTCGAGATTCTCTACAAACACATAATATGGATTTCTCAATACTACACTAGATTCCTTGTCTATACACCAAGCGAGGACATTTATTCATTTTAAATATTATTTTCAACATGCGGCAAAGAGGGAAACATGTATTTATTTTAAATATTACGCCATGCACAATTTTCATAAATAGATGACATATGCTATTTTGCCTATAAGTAGTATCATGTTAACCATCTAGTCTAAAAAATTTAGGAGGAACCACAAGTATTATTAAAATTTCATAACATTAACAAAACCGAAAAATTCGGGAAAAAAAACCACAAACCTCATCGAATTCGAAAAGCCTACGAGCAGAGAAAGCCAAGTGGATTCCCTTAGCCATGTCTCGATCATACAGAGCTCTTCTCCTAGGATCCGACAGCGTTTCGTATGCCTCCTGGACCCGTATAAATCTCTTGGTATACTCCTCGACCCGATCCGGAGGCGAAACATCCGGGTGGTACTTCCGCGCTAGCTGCTTGTACGCTTGTTTGATTTCCAATAGGGTTCCAGTCTCGGGTATGCCCAGTAAATCATAGAAACAGGCAGGATCAGAGCCAGAGAGCTGAGCAGTGTCGTCTGGGATGGACTTGGATGGTCCATGAGAGAAAACGAGTCTGACCCGGAACGATACCGAGACTGGAAAGGAGATTACGTCGGGTCGGGTTGGCAAGAAGGAGAAGCATGGGTCGGGTCGGGGGATTGTCAGAGCAGAGTTGCAGCACATTTTCAGTGTGTGATTTCTCTCTC
>CAIGRF010186940.1:7664-18508 GCA_903798235.1 Fraxinus ornus
CGTGAATGAAGAGAACACAATAGAGTAGGAACACACATAAAAAGTTCTTGGGTGCCGTGAATTGATATATTTTTTGTGCCAAGAATTGATATTGACAGCATACACACAGAAAATTGGCAGAATAGGTACAAGTTCAATAAGCCAAGTTTATACGTGGCAATGACAGATTGAGAAGAAAGAATTTAACGTTTACAAAAAAAAAATCACATGTCACCAAATTGATTTTGGTACGTATGAGAGATGATTATGTTTTAAAAAAAAAATTACCACCTTCGCTAAACTTTGAAAAATTAAGATTTCGTGTTGATAACGTGTTATAAAAAGAGAGAAAGGAGAAGAGAGAATAAAAATCAATAGACTTCTGTGTGTATTATTATAAGAACCAAAGTCCTATATTTATAGGGCAGCAATAGGAATACATGTGATAATAATACCTAGGGCTGCATGGATACAAGTGTCATTCACATTAAATCCTAATTTACTTTCCTTTTACAACAAAGACAAAAATATTGGTTAGGAACTACTTTCGTCGAAGTTGGGACTACGTTTCAATTTAACCTTAAAAAAAATGTGTATTCCACACGCCACTCCACAATCTTTCTGGGCGGAATTCATCCAAAAATGCAAAATTTTGGAACCATTTGCTCCAAGATTGAAAGGCTTGTACCAGAAATGCAAGATATGCAAAGGTTTGAAACCATTTGTGCCAATTTCCGTTAGATATTTGGATTAAGTTGAATTTTACAGTTGACGTTATTCTGTGACAATGTGAGTGGGGGTATAAACACTAAAGCTTCTTTATGCCAATATGCACATCGCCATCTCACTATGAACACCACTGCAAGAATCTCCCTTTTTAATCATCAAGGCTTGCTACTGCTTACTACAGCACCCAATGTTCCCATCAAACTATCCAATTATATATTTCCTCACTTCATCCTTCTCCTTTGCACCAACCAAAATAACTACCATTTTTCTCTCCCCCTCTCTCTCCTTCTCCATCATAGCTGAGTTTTATTCTCAAGTAGTCTACAATGACTCTCGAATCGTCTAGGATGGCATCTCAACGAGCTCTTTTCGTTCTTATGATCGTACTATCTGCTGCGTTCAGCTCGTGCCCAGCAACCACAACTGGCCAGTCTGAATTCTTGACTCTTATGAAGAAGTCACTTTCAGGGGACTCATTGATCAATTGGGATGTCAACAAAGGGTTTTCCTATTGCAATTACACTGGAATTGGCTGTGATGATCAAGGAAACATTGTTCAGATTGATATCTCTGGATGGTCACTTACTGGCAACTTTCCTGAACAACTATGCTCTTATTTGCCTAAACTACGCGTTCTTCGTCTAGGATACAATAACTTCCATGGCGGATTCCCCCGTGGAATCACTGACTGTACTCTCATGGAAGAGCTGAACATGACCGGTGTATATTTCACTGGAAAGTTGCCAGATTTGTCTCCTTTGAAATCCTTGAGGGTACTTGATCTTTCATATAATCTCTTTACAGGTGAGTTCCCTATGTCAGTCACCAATCTTACTAATCTTGAGGTCTTGAATTTCAATGAAAATGGTGGTTTCGATTTATGGTATCTACCGGAGAACATTTCCAGGCTGACAAAACTTGAGTCGATGATATTGACAACATGCATGCTGCAAGGCAAAATTCCGCCTTCAGTAGGAAATATGACTTCTCTGATTGATCTTGAATTGAGTGGAAATTACCTATCAGGCCGAATTCCGAAAGAGCTCGGCCAGCTGAAGAATTTGCGGCAGCTTGAGCTCTACTATAACCAACTTGAAGGAGAAATACCCGAGGAACTTGGAAATCTAACTGCACTCATAGACTTAGACATGTCTGTCAATAAGTTCATAGGCGAAATTCCACACTCCATTTTTCTCCTTCCCAATCTTCAATTCTTGCAGCTTTACAACAACAGTCTTTCGGGAGAAATTCCAGCCACTATCACAAACTCGACCACTTTGCACACGTTATCCCTTTACGACAATTTCTTGACGGGGGAAGTCCCACAAAGTCTTGGCACGTCATCAGCCATCACTGGATTGGACCTGTCGGAAAACCAGCTGTCCGGAAATCTGCCGGAGGGGTTGTGCAGTGGTGGCAAACTGATGTATCTCCTTGTCCTAAAGAACATGTTTTCCGGAGAACTGCCTGAAAGTTATGCAAAATGCAAGTCTCTTATCCGGTTTCGAGTTAGTAATAATAATTTGGAAGGGAAAATACCAGAAGGGATTCTAGCTCTTCCTCATGCATCAATTATTGATGTGGGATATAATCATTTAACAGGCTCTATCCCCTCAACTATTCAAAATGCTAAGAATTTATCGGAGTTTTTCATGCAGGGCAACAGGATTTCTGGTGTTATACCTTCTCAAATCTCTCTAGCAGTCAATTTAGTGAAAATTGATCTCAGCAACAATCTCCTGACTGGTCCAATACCTTCTGAAATTGGAAACCTAAGAAGGCTGAATTTGTTGTTACTGCAAGGTAACAAAATAAACTCTTCCATCCCGGAGTCGTTTTCTTCACTTAAATCTCTTAATGTTCTTGATCTTTCGAGCAATCTCTTGACGGGTAGTGTCCCAGAAAGCCTCTCTGAATTGTTACCTAATTCGTTGAACTTTTCGAACAATCTACTTTCTGGTCCTATTCCTCTCTCATTCGTAAAGGGAGGATTGTTAGAAAGTTTTTCAGGCAATCCAGGCCTCTGCATACCTGTTGATCTTGATTTGTCCGACCCAAATTTCTCTCATTGTACTCGAGCTTATAACAGAAAGAAAATAAACTGTATTTGGGTGATAGGAATTTCGGTAGGAATTGTTATTGTAGGTACCGTCCTGTTTCTGAAACAATGGTTTAGTAAAGAAAGGAGGATGATGGACCTCAATGATACCTTATCCTCAGTTTACTCGTATGATGTTAAAAGCTTCCATCCAATGTATTTTGATCAGCGTGAGATCATTGAATCCCTGGACGATAAAAATATAGTCGGATGTGGAGGATCAGGATCAGTATATAAAATCGAGTTGAAGAATGGAGTTGTTGTTGCTGTTAAGAAGTTGATGAGTCGAATATCAAAAGATTCTTCACTGGAGGATCAATTGACTATGGACAAGGAGTTGAAAACTGAAGTTGATACTCTAGGAAGCATAAGGCACAAGAACATTGTCAAGTTGTATTGTTGTTTCTCGAGTTTGGACTGCAGTTTGCTGGTTTATGAGTACATGCCTAATGGAAACCTTTGGGATGCAATTCATAAAGGAAAAATTGTTTTGGATTGGCCTATTCGACATCAGATTGCGCTTGGGATAGGGCAGGGATTGGCGTACCTGCACCATGATCTGACACGACCAATAATTCACAGAGACATCAAGTCGACCAACATCCTACTCGATATCAATTATCAGGCCAAGGTTGCAGACTTCGGAATTGCTAAGGTTTTGCAAGCAAGGGGATCAAAAGATTCTACCACAACTGTTATTGCAGGGACATACGGTTACTTGGCACCAGGTGATTCACCTAATACAAGTTAGCTTATAATTAATTTTATATGTTACTTATTTTACTGATTTCCTCTCATTTTGAACTAGTAATTTTTAGGTTCTATTGTTTCTCTAATGTTGTTTATCCACTTATAATAGAATACGCATATTCTTCCAAGGCCACAACCAAGTGTGACGTGTACAGTTTCGGGGTTGTACTAATGGAATTAATAACGGGGAAGAAGCCGGTAGAGGCTGAGTTCGGAGAAAACAAGAATATTATATACTGGGTTTTGACCAAAGTGGAGACTAAAGAAGGCACGATGGAGATTTTAGACAAAAGGGTATCTGAATCATTCAAGGACGAGATGATTAAAGTACTTCGTATTGCAATACGTTGCACGTGTCAAATACCAACACTCCGTCCAACAATGAATGAAGTCGTTCAATTGCTTCATGAGGCTGACCCTTGTAGATTTGATTGTTGCAAGTCACCGAACAAGTCCAAAGAAACGGAATATAAGGTCGTAGAGTAACAAGGGAGAAGTAGTACTACACAAATAATCGCTTATTTTGTCCAACAACATAAGCTACTGCTTACGGGTTATAGAAATTTATTAGGCAATAGTACATAGATTCTATCTTGCTTTTATTTTTTCTTTTTCTTTTTCATTTTAGCCTATTGTGAATATACGAGAAATTTGATAAACATATAAATGCTTTATTACGACACATAGCATCTATATTTTTCATTGATCCACAAAGGGAAATATTTCTTTAACCTTTTTGAAAATATTATTTGTTCTTATGCTCTTTATTTCATGGGTGTAATCCAATTAAAAAAAAGGTTTCAATGAAAAGGAAAATATGTTAGGTTCTGATTCGAAGGGACTTCTTTTTTGTGCACGAAAGGGGTTCTTGATTCTGCATTTAGATTTTGAATATGAATTGTGGAGGGTCCTATTTCAGGCTTATTTGATATACTTTGGAAAAGCAATAAAAATGGGGCTGATGGGCATCTTTGTCTCCATTCACTCTGAGCTGGGGACGCTATAAAAGGCATTGACCCTTCTTTTTATCAAAGTGCGTGTTAAGCTAAGATTTAAAAAGTTATTTTTTATGAATAGGTTATAAAATAAACAAGTTTTTATTGTTTTTGTTAAAATAATTTATTTGTTTAACAAGTTAAGTTTATCTTGTTGTCAAATAAATAAGTTTTTTTTTTTAAAATAAAAAAATTATGTAAGGAAAATACTGACGTTATATAAGAAAAACATCTTGTTGGACTCATTGTTTTGAACTGCATTTTTACAAAGAAACATTAAAAAAGGTGAAAAACTCTCGTAATAATATATAATTACACTAAAAAAATTCTCATCGTGTCATATATTTTTCTATAATCTTGTTAATGTTTCTGTTGATTTAATCGATAGAGATCGACAGAGGGCTTAAATTCAGTAGATAGAGATAGATCAAAGTGAAAGCGAAGTTAAAGTGACTAAAATAGTGTGTTTAACCCTTATTTTCTTCTAGATGGTTTATAATACTAGAAAAGAATCAAGCTTGTTTCACCGTAGATAGTGTGTTTTGAATTTCTTCCTTCAATGACTACATAATATTCTTAATTTATTTCCATGTGTTTTGAGGAATTATGTTATAAAGAAAACACACTTATGAATCAACTTGCAAAAAAAAAAAAATTCCACAACAAGTCATATCAAAACCAACAAAAAAACACGCATAAATGTGTGCAACAATGTGTTTTTTTTTTTTTCTTTTGCCCTTTTTTTGTGAGTGAATATTTACTATGTCAAGTGGTGGGGTGGGATTCATCTTAAAAGAATGAGATTCATCCAAACAACATATCTTTTGCAATGGTGGAGAGTCCATCCATAAAGAAAAGTAAAGAACCATTCATCAATAATTCAATGGAATACTTCTTTGCCCAAAAAATTGACTCATTATATTTGAATTTTTAGCAATAATAATTAAAAATTTATATAAATGCCCTTCAAAGAGTATATGATGTAGCCAGAGTCGATGCTTATATAATTGTTCTTATTGTACCAGCATGATGTAACAAAAAGGAACTCCATTGGGTCGCCACATTAATGTTAAGTTTCTATAACAAATCTCTTTGTTACTAGTGTAAATGCAATGTTTAGAAACTTAAACCCAGTTTTTGAAAAGTTGAAAGTCGATCCAAATATCAGTCCAGAAACCACTCCGCAAACATAAAGTTGAAAATTCGGTTCAACGGGAAATTAGATGAATAATTATGGTGTACAAAAAAAAAATTCGTGTATAAAAATATAATTTTTTTGCAAATTGATTTTGAGAAATTACATAGTAGGTTGATCATCTTGTGAGTATGTTGATGCACAATCCTTTGAATGTTGAGTAAGAGGAGCCATGTGGCTTGATTCCTAAATTTCAAGGACTTGAACTTCTTTGAAATTTATGGAATTGGCTTTGATTTGGAGCGTCGGTCAGATTGTTGAGGATGATGGGCCACGTGTGTTGATTCCTAAACGTCAATGAGTTGGTCTTCTTTGAAATTTATGGACTTGACTTTGATTTAAAGAAGATTTAGGGTATGTTCTCTTTGTCGTTTTCAGACCGTTTTCTGTTTTCGATTTTTCAAAACGGTGAAAACGCGTTCTCTTTCATATTTTCGAAAACGTGTTTTTGAAAACGAAAATATTTTTTATACACAAAACACAAAATGAGGGAAAAGTCATTTTGGGCGTTTTCACTGCAAAACTCATAAAAATTGAAAAACACGGGAAACGGCTGTTTCGGAACAGTAACACCTCCAATCCCAATTCCTTCGACAGTTCGATGTCTTCCCCCTTCTTCCAATCAATCCTTCCCTCTTCTTCCAATCTTTCCTTCTCTCTGGACAACGGCTTCTCTCTTGTCGATGTCCACGAAAGAGATGCGGCATCGCCGACGTCGACGTGGGGAGGCGACTCTTCTATGAACGCAGCGTCGCGACCCATTCGTTGCGATGCTGCTGTGGTTTGGGCCCATCTATCTGCCTCCTCTCTCTTCGACGTCGGAGAGCCATTCAAGTTTGTTTGTCTAGCCTTTCCTCAAGTAAGAAATTGAATTCTCCCTCTACAATATATTATGTTCAATTTGGGGACAGCTTGATCATCATAAACTTGAAATTCTTCGATGATCCACCTTTACACGGCCATCCTCTCTCCAATAACAAATCCCTCATTTCTTGTCAAGAACAAATCCACTAAGATTTTTTCTTCGAACCCAGGTTTATCCTTGTCTAATTCCACCAAGAAAAACCCTCCAAAGTTTTTATCTTCATCAATCACTTCACGAAATTCAACCATTTTTAAGGAGGATTTGCAAAACAAAGATGCCTTTTTCCCAGAAAGAATTGATTCTTGGATGTAGGAGTCAATTCCGGAAATTTCCCAAAGCATGGCAACATATATTAGATAATAATATGATTTCTTAACTTTAACTATTTCCTTCCTAGTGAAGAACTCTAAGCCACCAAATCTTCTTATGCTCAAAGAAAGATGCACATTATTCTGATTGGCTGGACATTTATAGTTGAAAATAAGTCATTGATGTGTTCATTTGCTATTAGTTCGATGATGCAGCTGCTTGTTTGTTGTCCTGATGGCTGCCGTCTATAGATTTCTATAAATAGGAGAGCTGCCTCATTTTGGTTAGTGTGTGTGTGGTCTGATATTTTTGAGAGAATGCATTGTGATCAGTTTTGAGAAGTGTGTTCTGATAAGTTTTTTAATAGGAAAGCTGCCTCATTATGGTTAGTGTGTGTGTGTATGGTCTGATATTTTTGAGAGAATGCATTCTGATCAGTTTTTTAGATGTGTGTTTGATCAGTTTTGAGTGCGCGAGAGCTTCAATTCCTTGTTATGTGAGTGCATGAAAATAATATCTTTGTTTTGAGTGATTGTTGCTAAGTTCTCGGTATTTGTTTTGATTTAATACAAGAAGTATGTTTATCCCATTTTAAGTGCCAACATTTGGTATCAAAGATTGACTTAGCGAGGTTGTCTTAAAACTATTTATTCGCTGATTAACATAGGATCACCGAGATTGCTGGGGTGGTAGTATCATTTGATCACAAGCCAATCCAAGTAAAATTTTCATTCGTTGTATTTCTTCTGCTAAACTTGCTGAAAGTTTTTCATACAAGGAACTTGTGTCATTTTGTCGTATTTGTATATTTTGTTCATTACTACCTTTCAAAAAAAAAAAATTGTTATATAATCACACACTAGATATCTATCATTCTTTACGTGCGAGTCAACCTATTTGCTATGTTTTCTTAGTTCCTGTTTTACACCAAAAGTAGAATACCTGTTTCCATAGCTTGTACAACTCAAGAGTGCTGGTAATCATTAATAACATTGTAACATGTTTTCTATTGTTACTTCTTGACTGTGTAACAATTATGCTGCTGCAAGATACAGAGTTTATGTTGTAGCTGTCTGTACAGATTATATGAAGGTGTTGTCAAGTCTTTTGACTCCCAAAAAAATAAGCACGTGGTAAGCTGCATTTTTGCTGCCTCATTCATTACAATTAATAGAGACCAACTTTACTATTGTTAGCCTTTCATCTCTCATTGCATTTTTCTTATTAATTTGTTTCAAGATATCATACGATGATGGAGATGTTGTAGAACACACTAATCGGAGCAATGGTAAAATGTGCTAGACCAGCCAGAGCATTTGATCTCTTCCTAGAACTGTGTGCACACGAATTTTTGCCTAATGAGACAACATTTGTAAACGTTCTTAGTTCTTGCACAAGCATGCATACATCACTTTATGGGGAACTCATCCATACTAAGATGATCAAGAAAAGATTCCAATCTAATATGTATGCTAACAGTGCTTTGGTTGACTTTTATGCTAAATGTGATAAAGTTGAAGAAGCGCACCTCTGTTTTGATGAAATAACTGAGAAGACTTCAGTTTCTTGGAATTCTTTGATGCTGGGATATTCAAAGAGAGATTTTTCTGTTCCAGTTAGGCTGTTGAAAGACATGTTTTACTTAGGTTACCAGCCTAATGAGTTCTCATTTTCTATTGTTATTAAATCATCATTGCCATTAGAGTTGTTCCAACTTCATGCATTGACAGTAAAGTTGGGTTATAAAGAGAATGCATATGTGTTAAGCTCTCTTATCAGCTCCAACGTCAGAAATGGTTTCGTATTTGATGCCTTGATTTGTTGCTTCTGATATCATGCCCCTTTCTGTTGTTTCATCCAATGTAATTGCTGCGATTTATAACTGAACTGGCCAATATGAGAAAACTCAAGAGTTATTTGTTGTCATGGAGGAACCTGATGATGTATCATGGAATATTTTGATTGCAGCGTGTTCTAATCTGTCTTGACAATTACACTTATGTTAGTCTCTTTAGCGTTTGCACCAAATTATGTAACCTTGCTTTGGGATCTTCTCTTCATGGTTTAATTATGAAAACTGATTTTAAGTCTTGTGACACATTTGTGTCTAACATCATGATTGACATGTATGGAAAATGTGGGAGTCCTGAGAGGTCAGTTAAGATCTTCAATGAAAATTTTGCTCTGGAAGTCATTTGTACTTTGGTTCTCATATTGTGCATGTTATTATTTAGTCATGTCTAACAACAATGAAAATAGCAATGGCATATTCATTTTGTTCCAAACGGGCTACTCATTGTTTGCATACGAGTCTTTTGTGATTTGTATGCTAAGGGTCAAATGACTATGAGAAGCCAACTGATTGATTTTTAGATATTGACAATATTTGTGATCTACCTATTTACTTGTAAGTAGTTTATCTATAATCAAGGAGTAATGTTATTTATTATCACTGACGATAGTTATCGTGTTTAGACGATCAAAATTGTATTTGGCAAGAATAGTGAGAACTAACATGAACTCGATAAAATTGATTTCAAAATATTTATTAATATGTCAACATGAGATTAGTGCTCTCCTTTTTTCAATTTGATTAGGTTTGATTGTGACTTGATACTAATTAATTATTGTCACAAAT
Organism: Fraxinus ornus; assembly: GCA_903798235.1. Lineage (NCBI taxonomy): Eukaryota > Viridiplantae > Streptophyta > Magnoliopsida > Lamiales > Oleaceae > Fraxinus > Fraxinus ornus. The sequence continues at coordinate 17,223 of CAIGRF010186940.1, forward strand.
TACGTACAAGGACAAAAATAAGGATTTGCCAAATTTAATTTAGGTTATGTTTTTTATAATTTGAAAAAAATATTTAAAGATTCACCAACTTCAAAATTTATATGTTATGTAATACTATTTTAACATTAAACTATTAAAACTTATTGAATAATCAAATTTCTTGAATAAAATATTTTTAAAAAAAATTCTCAAAATTTCAAAGTAAACGCGTTTCCATTTTAATATTTTCAAAAACAGTTTTTCAAAATGGCAAAAAGAACGCATTTTCAGAAATTTCAAAGTAAACACACAAAACACAAAATGAATTCAAAACTCAAAATTGAAACACAAAGAGAACAGCCCCTTAGATCTTTCAGGATTTGACTTGAACTTACTTGAATTTGAGAAGGACATTTGATCTTTTTGAGATTTTTCAAACTTGGACTTGGGAGATTTTTTTCTTTCTCCAGACATTGAGGAGATGTTCTCTTCGTATTTCAATTTTTAATTTTGAGTTTTGAATTCATTTTAAGTTTTGTGTTTTGAGCGTCCATTTTGAGATTGCTAAAAACGTGTTATTTTTGCCTTTTTGAAAAGTTTCAAAAAAAAAAAAAATGAAGTTTTGGCTTTGTTTTAACTGAAAACAGTCAAAATGACTTTTTTGACATTTTTCATTTTCTTTGTAAATTTTAAACTCGTTTTTGGAAATTCTTTTTTGAAAATAGGTAAATAAACGCGTTTTTAATGTTTTTAAAAAGGGTAATTGGCTCAAAACATCAATACCTTTGAAGGTTTTTGTGGAAAACGTTATTATCTTTCGTTTTTTAGCGCAGGACGTCCCTACCTTTTACATTTTTTGCGCTGAATGTCCTTTTCACCAATTTTTAACATAAAATGACCAATATACCCTCCTATATAAATAAAAGAAAAAAGAAAATAAAAGAAAAATAAAGAATAAATTGCAGTCTGCTCCTAAACTTTTTTTAAAATGCAAATCAGTCCAAAACTTATGAAAATACTAAAAATAACAAAAACACATTATCTCTTCTCCTCCCCCTCCCTCCACCACCTCCACCGTCTAATGACCATATCTACTATTCTCCACCACCACAGCCTCCGGATATTAGTATCAACACAATCTCCTTAACACCATCTACAATTCCATCTCAAGAATTCCCCATGTCATCTAATAATCCGGTAGAAATCAGCAAGCAAAATCAGCTACTCTTATAATGGACAAATTGCTGGAAGTCACACCTTCGGCCGCAACAGGATCGCGGACCACCACCATCCGGTTGCCCACACCC
>CAIGRF010186981.1:0-12449 GCA_903798235.1 Fraxinus ornus
TGTTAAACTGTGATTTTCCCAACACTTAGTATTTGGATATGTAGACTAAATGTTTTGAGTATATATCACATTCTTTTGGTTTCACTTCGATTTGTTATTGCTCGAGTTTCTTCATGTTTTTCCCAGTTTCAAACCATTGTAGTTGAGAGCGTCAAATATTGTTAATCCACCATTCAGTTCTCTTACAGAAGTAAAACACATGTTACAATGTAAGAAAGCTTCAGCTGATTGAACATTTTTGAACTCACTTAACCAATGATATCTCAATCTTCTAATAGAACTTTATGCAACAGCCTTAAATTTTTTTACTTCTTCTTGTGATCCTCATTTTGGAGGGCAGAAAGTGATGACATATCGTGAAGCTCTGCATTTATTAAGGCTTGAAGAATCATCAAATGCATAACTATATGCCTTTGGACAAATAGCCTTGAACAGATTTGCGAACAGAGTTGGTTTGCAGGTTTTAGGATTCGAATACTCTCCCGTGCAACAGTACTTGGCCGATTTCATGGCCAAGCACGCACTCTTGCACCCAATCACCTTGTCTCCTGCCTTAACCTCCAGTGCCGATGGACAACATATGTTCAAATCAACTTCACATGAAGCCACACCACACCCAATTCCTCCCCCGACAGGCTTCATTGATACAGGCAAATTGAAGCCATCAACTAAACTGACATCATAAAAATGTAGTGGTGAAGTTGATGTCCCTAGTGTCATTTCCACCACTGTTGCAGGTGGGAAGCCGCCAAATCCCTGGCAGTGTAGTTGTCCATTACAGTCTCCGGTGGCACACGAGCCTTTTCCATAGGCATTGAAGTTGCAATCTTGTCTTCCCCATATTCTTCCTGACCATTTCTGTGGCACGTCGATGACTACTTCCTGGCCGCTAGTCAGTAGAAATCCACCATCTTTCAGGGTTTGCATTCCTGCACCGCCTTGTATTCCTGGCCATATACTCTCCTTACAGTTGTTCACCAATATGAGTTGATGACCAATCCCACCTGAACATTAAAGACATGAAGATAAAAGAATTAAAACAATTCTATCTTTATTAAGCAAGATAATGCACAAAAGAAAACTTTCAACAACTTCTTTTCTTCATGGTATTTAGACAGGAAGGTAGAGCAAAACTGTACTTGTGCTAGTGAGAAACAGGAATATGCTGACAATAATGGAGAAAATAAGTGTGGATATGAACATTTTCAGGGTATTCGGAGGAGTCGAGGAGATGATTTTCAAAGCACGGTTGTGCACTTGTGCTGCTGAATGATCTGAACTTATGTCGAGATTTAAAGAAGAAATCTTTTGTAGAGGAGAAATTCTAGTAAATCATCGAGGATTTAATTTCTCCTTTTCTCACTTTTTCTTTTTAGACAAATGGGTATATATGCATTGCTTCTGATTGGAGATTAGCACTTTAATAAATATTATCTTAATCTATAGACTTTAACAAATCATTTGAGCTTTTCGTTAGTGGGAGCACCACTAATACTTGCAAGCACCTACTTACCGGCGACCTTATTAATAAATATTATCTTAATCTTTGGTCTTTAACAAATCCTTTGAGCTTTTCGTTAGTGGGAGCACCACTGATACTTGCAAGCACCTTCTTACCGGCGACCTTGTCTGCCCCTCGGTACCTCGCATTTACGAAATAACTCTTTCTAGTAAAATAAAAACAATTAAGATTAAGATTCATATTATATAATAATATAAGATTATGAGAATAAGAATATAAAGGAATAATGGAGTAAAATACGCATCAAGAGAACAGTAATCAGTCCCACACTTGCTATTTTTCGTATTAACTACCGGGTTTAGCGACAAATTTTTTTCTATAAATTTCCATCCCTCTACAACTCACTCCATATCTGTGGAAAGAAGTGCGCGTACCAAATTCCATATAATCGAAAGGAGTATTTTCTTTCAATTTCAGAAGGGAATCACATGAAACATATAAACAAAGCTATACGTGAAACATATTTATTCGCGTAAATGTTAGAACATAAACGAATAAATAATTGAGTTTGTGGAATTTATTTGTTAATTTTTCACCAACAATTTATGGTCATGTTCGGTACAGCTTAAAATCCAATTAAAATTAAAAATATGGTCGTTATTGGGTCTTACTCGTCTAATAAAAGTCAACAATAACGGCTAGTTTTTCAATTTTAATCTGATTTTAATCTCTACCGAAAACGCCCTATATTTGTGTGCTCGCTCTCTCACTTCATTTTTTTATATATAAATTCTTATTTTCCGGAAAAAGGAAGAAAACCCAAATTTCAGGGGAGGTCTGGGACCCTACTGTCCCCATCTCCCTCAGCTCCACATGAAACCAATATAGAACAAGTTTAGAATCGTCGTTTGTTATATATTTACTTATATTATAGTTATCGTCTCATCTTTGTTTTCTGCATCTTATCAATGCTTGCCGTAGTTGTGAAAAATCTAGAGCCTGTTTGGTAGAACTCAAAAGTCGATTAAAATTGAAAATATAACCGTTAATTTATTGAGTCTCACAACAATAACGGTTAGTTTTTCAATTTTAATCCGATTTAATCTCTACCAAACACATTCCTAATTACATCAACTCCTGTTTGGTAGAGATTTATAAAATCAGTTTTTCAGTAGATTTTGATAAAAGTTAATGAAATGTATTGTTGAAAAGTTGTGAGTCCCACAAAATGTGTGGTTAAAATTAATTGTTGACTTTAACTGAAAATCTTAATTGAATTTTAATCCATACCAAACAGGGGCTGAATCTTCTATTAGACATAGTAATTAACGGGACTTGACAACGTGCAAATCTGTTAGCAACAAGACTTTGTTGTTAATCGACTCGAGAAGTGTCGACTTATGTCTTAACAAGAGGAAAGTTGGAACATAACTTGTGCCGTAAGATACTATAGCAGTAACAATCTCGGTGATCATGCAAAGGGAAATCTATAGAATATTGAGGACCATTTTTCCTCCCAGCTTTAGATGACTTGTAGCAGAAGTGACATAAAATTTATCCTCACGAGATTTGCATGTCTGTGAAAGAGTAAAGCATACGAGTTATAACAAAAGTATTGCAAGTTGTCGTGGAGGCAAAGCAATTATGTCGATTTTGTAAAATGGATTGTTATAGTCTCGATTCCATTCATCGTTGAACTAAGGAATGCACTCCGTGAACTTGGCCTCGTCTAATGAAGTGAATGCAGCACGCAAAGGGAACAAAGGCCTAAGAAGTACGCTACAAGTAGGTGAACCTCCATCTCCGTCTAGGGTGTCTGAACCAATAAAATAACGTATGATTGTTGAATCGGTTATAAGATAACCACCAATACGGAGTCATAATCTATCATTTTCTCAAAATGATTGAATTATCCCAAAATTTGGAGAAATGCATGTAATTCAAATATCTCTCACTCAATAGTCATTTCATCTCTAACTCTGCTTTGAACATCAAAACTAGTGAGATTTGGAGGTGAAAATCCTGATGAGGTGAACTGATTTATTGATCTGATTTCTATCGTCAACATTCATGAACTAGATAGGAAAAAAAATGACAATATATCTACATAGAGATCAAGTGTTTTTCAACGTACTTTTATAATATTTTTTATATAATTTTTTTTTTTCGTAATATTTCAATATTGCTAAGTCTTGAAGATCCTTAAAGTGAAATTGAGTTTCAAATATTAAAATGGAGCATTTAGTTTAATTCGATGCAAGTGAAGAACTTTATCATGGTTTGATACATGTCAAAAATCCTTCTTTTATATTTTCATGTCGCGATGAAAACAAAACAAAAAAGAGGGTAGGTTCAGCATAGGGAGAAGGATTTGCAATAACAAAGACTATTTACCTTCTTGTTTTTAGCGGGATGTTACAAGTTCGAGAAACAGCTTCTATTGAAGAGTCTCTCAAAATAAAAATTGACAAGGGTGGATGGTAGGGGTGGGCAAAAAACCCATGAACCAGACCCAACACAACAATTCAGGTCAGATTGTATCGAGTTCATTACAAGGAGGTACGATTTTTACATTATTGGAAACAAATGTCCGAGCTCAAGTTTGAAGAGTTAAAACGGATCATGGATCCTGGTTTTGTATTCTCATATGAAGATAAATATTCAAGTTTGTTCGATATCTGAATTACAAAGATTAGGGAAGGGAAGGAAAGGATGGAGGAGTGGAAAAAGAAAATTTTCATTTAATCTTCAACTTTTAGGTCTTATATTTAGGCAGCGTTCGAGGTTTGGATGAAAGACATAAAGTCGAATTCCAATGATGATCCAATCAGCAATAAATTTGACATTAACAAAAATTTTATTAGTTGGACAAAATCATTATCTATCAAAATATTATTTTATGTAAGCTTTGAATATGAATGTATAAGCATTTAAAATACTTTTTTATTCACATATTTTATGGGATGGAGTTCAAAAGTATTATTTACTTACCGACCTTAATATTCTATTTATTTATAAACAGAACCGTTTAAAAACTCTTACTGGGCCACTTGTTAGAATAGACATTGGGAAATTACAAAAAATCAAGTGTTTGAAGATTGGAATTCAAAAATCAGGGACTAAATTGAATTATTCAAAAATCAGGTAATATATTAAAATCATAATCCTAATTTATCATTTCTGGTAAGAACTCCGTTACAAAATTGAAGATCAACTTACCCACTGAGGAATCCAATGAGGTAAAGGATAATACTCCGGCTTGAACAGTGGTCCGGGATCACATTGAAGCCAACCAGTTGATAGATCCTGCAATAATTTCGTAGAAAGTAATTCTCCCCCGCTCCATTATTTATTGTTACAAACCCTTTATAGAAAGAATTACCTTTCTTGGGCATGTCAACCAATGAAAACGACCCAGAATATTTGCAAGCTGCATATCAAATATTGTCAAATTCTCATAAATACCTATCCACAATTCTGTAACTTTATATGATTATTATATTTTCAGATCTCGTTTGATAATTTGCCTGTCAGTTTGATTGCATAACTAGTGTAATAAATTTTCTTTCCAGTTAAATGTAACCCAAAAAGTATTCCTTTGTAATTCTTGGAGGCCAAAACTTTGACCTACACAATCGTATAAATATAATGTGGTTGGGGTGTGTGGTTTTTTACGAGTCGTGGAGTGTGTGGTGGGTTGGTAGGTTCAGATCCCGTTTGATGGTGGTGCTGATAATGGTGATATTGTGTTCGTGGTGTTGTATTGTTGGTGGTGGTGGTTGTGGCAGTGGCGACAGGATGAAGGGTGTTTGTGATTTTGGTTTTATGACTAAAAATATAATCTGTGACTAAAAATATAATTTGTAACCAACCATTTTTATATCTGATCTAAAAATTATATAATCTGTGACCGTAAAAAAATTTGTGACCAATTAATTTGGAAATCTGTGACCTATAAAATTTTTGAACTACGACCGTCGGAATAATTGTCGGAATCGGAGCAGTCACCGAAAAAGAGTGGTGGTCGGAACGGTCGTCGGAAATAGTCATCGGAACAGTAGGAGTGGTGGAAGTGATGTGAGTTAATTATATTATTTGATAATTAATTAATAAAAATATTTTTACTTAACAAATAAATACCTGAATTTTATATTTTGAAACTTGACACCTGAAACATAGACATTTTATCGGGGTAAATAATTGGACTGGGCTTACCAGGCTACTTAAGGATGGTCAATTGAATTGATGAGAGTACTTGTAGGTGTTTTTGTAAGATTTGTTGGTTTTAAGTGGGCTCTTAAATAGAATGACTTTCAGCCCATGGGCCTTATATTGTGATACTTTCTATAAAGGTAGGGCTCATAAAGGGTAGCATCTGATAAAGGGGCACCCACCCATGTGCTTTTGTTTGAAGAAGAAATAAGAGGGAGAGAAAAATAAAATAAAATAATAATAATAATAAATAAATAAATAAATAATTTTAGAGGGAATTGTACTAGTTCCAATCTCTAAATGAACCTGCTATAGCTACTCGATCTCAATTCTTTTATTGTGTCACTTTCGGTCGCTTTCTAGCTTTGGAGTATCAAAACTACATACACTGAAATAATATTTTAAGATAAATTTGTCCAAAAAATACGATCTTCTTTAATTTACTTAAGAAGGCATACTTTTACATGCACAATTTGGAAATGTCCTCATTTCAACTATTAATCTTATATTTTTATAAAATTTTAAGGTTTTGTATTCAAGTTATTTTAAATTCTATATTCTTTTCGAAAGAGTTTTGTTTTCATTTTATACATCACGAATTTTTATAGCGTTTCCATGAGTCGATGTCAACATCTCTATCTTATGATATATTCCCCACCCCATTCTTTCACAATTCGTCTCTCATGCCGATATCAATCATCTATCAACTTAGTTTTTCGTTTGTGATATTTTCCTCCTTTAACGTATTTGTTTAATATTGTATTGATACGAAATAGATATCACTACTTCGAAATCAGTTTTTACCTCAATTGTGATCAGTTTTTACCTCAATTGTGGTTGATTTAAATAGGATGAATTTTTCAACTCAATTGTGATCGATTTAAGTAGGATGAATTTGATTATTTCGTATAATGATAGTCCACATTTTCTTAAAATAATATTAAAATAACTAGAAAATTAATTACAATTAATATATGAGGCTAATTTAAAGAAATCTTGGAAAGAGGACTATTTAAAATGAACACGAACTTCTATCCGATAGATCCGTTTTCGCTTTCATCAAGGTTCTTTCTTTCAAATTCTTGATTGAAAGCAAACTACCCAGAAGAATACCAAAACAAACAGTATGATCGGTCTCGCAGCTAAGCTTTCCAGAGCCACGAGGAATGGCCTAGGCCCCTCCTTTTCTCTTCTTAAACCGTCACTGCTGCCACCGCTAAAAGTGGCGGCGCCACCTCCAAACAGATATTTTTATGCAAACAATTCCACTTTTACAGCCAACCCGGTTGCCCTTGAAATGATAAACTATGCTATGTCTCTTGCCCGTGGACAGAAAACAGGTGCCGCTTACATGAAGTTATTTTCTTGAAATTTGGGTTTTTATTTTTACGTAAATAAATTTATATAATAGCCTTAGTAATGAATGTTTTTTTGAAAATGGGATTGCAGAAGACTCGTATGGGAGAGGACGACTAGTATTGGATCAGTGCGAGTCGACTCAACCTGATGACAATTCTAAGGGTTTGGTTGAACTAGCCCGTTCAACCTTATTGTTTGAAAGGTTTTGTCTTTGAACTTTTCAAATGTTGTTGAATTGATTTTATTTCTTAGCAGAGATTTGAAAATCCTGGAGATGTAGCGGGGGTTTTTTTTTTTTCAGTTTGTTATTTTTTATGGAGGTTTCAGAGGGTCTTATGAGGCGGCCATTGAGAGACTCGAGAGAATTCAAGATTTGAGCTTGCCTTCTGTTGCTATTAAAGGTAATAAAAACTCTTGTTTAATTTCTTCTTAGTTCTTAGGGAAAAAAAAAAGGAGAAGAAGAATAAATAAATTGTATTTGGTACGATAATTTGTATGTATTATTAAATAATTTTTAGATTGATTAAAAATTAAAAATAATATTAAAATGAGAACATTTTTTTTACGCTGGGGCGAGCATAGGCGAGGCTTGGCATCCCTGCTCACTATGTTTTGAGCATTTTAGAATAATGAATTTTATTAAAAGATAAATATATAATTTTATTCTTTTAAAAAACATTTAAAATCGTTGAATAATAAAATTTAAAGTACAAATTGGACTATTTTAAAAATTAATATTAAAAATAATCCAAATCAAACTTTTTATAAATGTGTTAATAGTAGATAGAGAGCGAATGAGATATGGAGGTTTTGGGAATTGTTGATATAGTGGGGGAAGTTTCGAGATTTCTAAATGATTAATTTGGAGAAGATACGTAGGGTTTCAAATGTGATTTTTTAACTTTCTTATTTAACGTTTGTTTGATACTCATTATTTTTAAAATATATTTGTTTCTCCATTATTTTTAATTACATAATTTTTAATAAAATAATATTATATACAAATTTAAAATTTTTTCTTATTTTTTAACTACACATTATTCAACAAAATACTATTTTAAAATGCATTTTGAACAAAAACAAAAAAATGGGGCTCAAACATGCACTTAATCTTGTTTAGTATATATAATTTTTTTATTTTTTATTTTTATACATTTTGATAAAAATTGATTAAATGTATCACTTTACTATCACTTCACTTCACTTCCCTATAATGAGCATGTTTGAGCCCAATTTTTTTGGAAATAAAATAATGTATTTTAGAATAGTATTTTGATAGAGAATGGGTGGTTAAAAAACAGAGAATTTTTTTGATTAGCGTGTAATATTATTTTATTGAATAGTGTGCGAAGGGCAATATAAAAGAGGCTAGCTCCTGGCACTATCCATGCTACACATGTGTCGCAATTTCCTATCGTCGCCCTTCATGTTTTTATTTTATTCTTTTCCAATTTCACACACTTTTCTCCATTTTCACATGCAATTCTCTCTCTCTCTCTCTCTCTCTCTCACACACACACACACATTATTCTCCTCTCCATTTTCACACGCAATCAAACGAAGAGGTGTGAGGTCTCCCCATTTGTTTTTAATTCATTTGCTTAACCCGTTAAAGGAAGATCGCTAAGGAAAGCCATTTTTGTAATCCTAACGTCATTTATGTTCTGAACTTTCGATCGTTGCTTTCTTCTTGTGATCTGTCTGAACTCTCATATGTCGTTCTCTTGCATATTTTGGATGTCGGGTGCGTGGTTTTGCCAATTTTTGTTTTTACATATTTCCATTCATTTCATTCTTCCCGTGTTTCATTTTTTTCTTCTTCTGCTTCAATGCCTTAGTTCTTGGTGAAACCTTAAATTTTATTTTATTTTTACAATTTTTTATTATAGTTTTGCTTTCGATTTTGTTGAAGTTTATACAGGATTCTAAAAGTTTTAGTTATTTCTTGCGCTGGAGTTGTATTTTTCTTTTGCGAGGGTATGAATTTCAACTTATTCTGGGTGTTCTATTCTGAAATTGAAGTTGTGGTAGCGGCTACTTGTTCTTTAGGACAGCTTGAAACCCATATGGGGTAATACAAGTTTATTTCTATAACTTGTCAACTATATGTTTATCCTATTATGTCCTCCTAACTTGAATATGAGTTTCCCCTCTATAGGAATTTTGCCAATGCAGAGGAGATGCTGACTGCAACACTGAAGAAAACAGAAGATCGCTTTGGTTTGTGTTCTTGATATTTTGCATGAAATTGATAGGTGTATGAAAGATATAGTATTTACTGGGGCTTTATTGTATGATGTAGGTTCTCAACACCCCAAGGTTGGTGTTATTTTGACGTGCATAGCTCTCATGTATCGACATAAAGCAGCAATGGAGCGCTCGAGTTCTCTTTTAATTCAGGAGGTTAGAAATTTCATGTCAAGCTACTAATGTGTATGCAAATATTTTGATTCCTTCCATTCCTTCATTTACAGTTATTCCAGTGAATGAATACACTGAAAAGCTGATATAAGCTTGTATTATAACTTTTAAGAACAATTGAATGAACAAAAATCTTGCACGCTTGTTCAATGTGCGATTTATTCTGGTTTAAGGGTCTGAATAAAGGATTAAGCATGGTTTTTGTTGGACAAAGTTAGCACTATGCATCTTTCCCGCTTGACTTGGCATTTTTATCGTTTTTGGCTTGATATACATTAATTAATTTGATACAGTAGGAACCACATTCTTGTTTTGTTCATTTCATTTAACATCATTCAACGTTTTGATGATACCTGCTTTGCAAATGTCTGGTTTATGTTTTACAGGGACTTTATAGAAAGGCCATTGAACTACTTAAAGCTCCACCTTTGGAGATTGATGGTATTTAATCATTATTCTCATTGTTCAGTTGCCCTATATATAAATTCTCAAAGTATGTTATCTTTTTAATTGCATAGGTTCCGGTGAAAAGGTGCACAGGAAAGACATAATTGCCCTTGCGAGAGGTATTCCTTACCCTCTTTTTTTTTTTACTTGCACATTAGAAATATGGCTTATATGCTGGTGACCCCTTCTCAAAGTTAAAGTCGTACCACAAATATGTGGGAGAGAGTTCTAATTTATGGAGAGCTTTAGTGAGAATGACGGATGATTATGGCAATCATAAGTCATTAATAGTAATACAATCTCCTCTTTGGAAGAGATGTAAGCTAGCATGCTCCTTGTTTCTGCTGCAGTCTGTGGTTCGGGTCAGTACAAAATAATGAGTTGGAAAATTTGGGTTACTGTAACAATTTTAAACTACCAAGTCATATAAACTGTCATAAAATTGGAGATTAGAGGGCTTTTTGTATTTCTCTTTTCTTTTGAAGTTTATCTTTGTGGTCAATAGAGTAAGCTTCTTTATTGCGTCCTCGACGAGAAAATTTGTACATTGATTTGTTCTATACATCAAACTGTTAGTTTTTAATCTACAGTTCATATTTATATTGTAATTTTTTGGGCAAAACTTTGTTAGGTGGTACCGACCACGGGTATTGTGTTAGAAGTATCACGTTCATCAAGAATTTCTGATTTTTGATGTTTCCTATGTGACTATTTTGTTGCCTGTTTTATCAAATGACCAAAAGGTCACTTCTACTTCTTGTTCTGCATTGATCTTCTAAACTATATGTTTGTGAAGGTGGTTATGCAGAAACGCTTCTCGTGCAACAGTCTAGAAAAGCAGAAGGGGAGAAACTGAAACATTGGGCGGAAAATGCATGGAGAAACCGATGGATGTCACTTGCAGATGCACTGGAGTTATCTGAGTCTTCTCCCAAGGTGCCAGTCATAGATGCTCGAATATGCAGGGCTGTGTAGTTTCCTGCAAGTTTTTCAAGGCCATTAAAATGTTTTTGAGTCGGAGAATTGCGAGGATCGTTAAGGGTTTACATCTCATTATCCCTAATGTGTTATTGCAACGTCAAATTTTTTGTATGATGCATATCGTGATGTTATAAAGTTAGTGCTAACAATGTTATAATGCAACTCTTCGGTTTTGTGCTTGTTAGTGGATGCATAGAGTTCATTTGGCTAAAACTTAAGGGCATGTTTAGAGTGCCTGCGCCGTATTAGGTGCATTGTATTAGATCGGATAAGAAATAAGGATTAATTTAATTCTATCTTATGTTTGGTGCAAATAATACCCACGAGGAGCTTATCCTCCTTTAGTCAATATGGTTAAAATCTTACTTTTTCAATGAGATGGGTTTTGGCTGGACTATTAATTTACAAATACTATTAGAATCCGAATAAGAATGATGTACGTTGATGCCACTTGTTAGGAATAGAATAAACGAGATTATATGGCATAATATGAAGTAGAATCACAACACGAACAATTGGCAAGGAAATGGAGAATTTATTAATATGGAAAAAGAATGCAAAATATTGTGTTTCCAACTTGATTTTATACAAAATCATATGAAAGCCAAGAATCAAGTGAATTACATATATGACCCAAAAGAATATATTATGGTTAGAAAGATGATCAAAAATTGTGTTAAAAGAAGGAAACAAATTTTCCTCTGATATATACCATGCTTGAGCGGCAGCCTCGAGCCGTGAGCAACATGATGCACTTAAGTGGTAGGCGGGCAATTGGTGAGCAACGACATCAATGCTTCCAATAGCGTCAAGTTGTTGAGTTTTGGTCCAAATTGATTCCAAATGCCCAATTTCTGCCCCAAAACTTTTCATACATCTTTAACATCTATTTCAATAAATCCACGAACATCCAACGGAATTTAGGTTACAAATAACAAATCTCAACCTTGCTACAAATTTCACTGAATTAGAATTCAAACAAAAATTATATATGTTGATATCACTTGTTAGGAATGGAAGAAACAATATGACACAAGATGAAGTAGCAATTACAACACAACAACAGTTGGTTGAGGATAGGGATGACAAAAAAGCTCGTCGGCTCGGACGGCTCGGGCTCGGCTCGGAAAAAGCTCGAGCCGGGCCCGGCTCGGGCTCGGTTACAACGAGCCGAGGCTCGGGCCGAGCCTCAGTTTTTTTTGTCAGGCTCGGCTCAGCTCGGCTCGGGCCCAAAAAAGCTCGGCACAAAAAGATCAAGCCAAACTCGAGTTTTTTTTATTTAGCCCTTGTTTGACACCCATTTTATGGTAGAATTTGATTTAAAATAGTGATTGATGGAAGAATGTGTGGTTAAAAAGTAAGGAGAATTTTTGAGTTTATGTGTAATATTATTTTATTGATAGAATGTGTGGTTTAAATGAAGAAAGTGATAAAAATGAGAAAGAGAACGAGAAAAAAAATGGATGTCAAACAAGGGCTTAATTTATAACATGTAAAAACTATACAAATTTTAACCTTTTTAAGTAAAAAATGTAGATTTGACATAAAAATAAAATAAAACCCGAGC
>CAIGRF010186998.1:30176-51885 GCA_903798235.1 Fraxinus ornus
GTCCGCTTCGGGAGAGCCTAGGCCCATCTTACCCCTCATGGCTTTCTGACGCATCCCCCAGGAGCCTCCATCATATGGAAGACTTAAGTTGAATCCTGGTACCAATTGGGCAAGATGGGGGTACCAGGATTCAACTTAAGTCTCCCATATGATGGAGGTCTTGGGTTCGAATCTTGGGGGACGCGTTAGAAAGCCACGAGGAGTAAGATGGGTGTAGGCTCTCCCGAAGCGGACAGTACGTAAGATAACGTCTCCGGCGCGAGGTCGGGGCGTTACACATATCACGCCCATTATGGATGTATCGAGTCTTGAACATATCAGATATTCCGATCTTTGACCCTAAATTTCCATTTCTATCATATACTGGAAGTTGTTATGAATGGAATATAAGGCTTCATCCCGAAAAATTTAATTTTTTACTAATAGTCACAATTGCATGTTTCTTCACAACATCTGTAACTTGTTCAATGTTCACCTCCTAGTTCCTAGAAGGTTGCCTGCACTCTGGAAGTGAACTCCTGAAATCGATGGAACTAACTTGATTCGTAACATCGGGGTGTCTTGTAACTTTTCAGTTATCTAGTCCTACGCCCTTCTATATCTAATATATTCTGTATTTGGACAAAAGAACATTCGGGTAACAAGTGTGTAACCTCAACACCGTAGTGCACAAGCGGCAGCACGAGGTTCCTTGGATTTTAGCTCCACCTTGAAAAGGAAGGGATTATCATTCATAATTCTTATTAGGGCCATGTAACCATCAACCTCGTATTGGATTTTGAAACTATCCGTCCTCTTATCGAGCTTCAACTCTATGATTATCATTTCAACAAGGTTCAGATATGAGCAACCAACTGGCACGAGAAGTCCCAATGTATCCCCACTCCAAATTATCAATATATTGATTTCTTCCATTGCTACAGATTGTTACGTATGTAAAATACAATAGCACATAATATGCAATAATATTTTGAAGAAGGAAGTTCGAAGTCTACGTACTCAAGAATGCATCAAAATTTCTACATTTACCTTCAAAAAAAAATTTATTACACAAGATACCAATTTTTTTACTGAAGAAAACAGTAGAAAAAGTACTAATTGAGCCCCTACAACATATTCCAAAATAGCCAAGAAGAAGGAAAGACCGGTATAGTTATCATAACAACTATCATCTGTCACAAATTTCATATCAAAGTGATGCTTAATTTCAAATTCTAATTTACAACATAGGAGTTTGATAATTGCAGTTATATACAGAAATTTCACAGAATTCAGTTTTTGATGCTTATCAATCAGTATTATGAATGAATAACGATACATATTTAGGGACTTCTCACCGATAAATGAAAGCTCCAGTCTCAGATAGAGTAGACGTTCCTTTAATTCTGTGAAAAATCCAACAAGAATAGTATTCAGAACACAGCAGCAGATGAGACAATGTAGTTTGTTGATAAAGAATCCCACTCGACATATGCATTGATGTGTTGTAGCTTCCAATTTCCATGGATTTTCAAATCAGGGTACCGGGTACGTTAAGAAGCAACATTTTATGTAGTATTTCTTGAACTATTTTCATTTTTTTGGTTATTTGTGCTTTTTTCCCAAAAACATATACCTTTAGTAAAATTATAATTTAGAAGTTGAAAATATGAGTGCCACAAATGTAAGGCTAGAATATAGTTGCCACCACATATCAAAAGTTAGGGACCCCTAGAGGAATTTACCCTAAAAATGATATATGGTGAAAAATAATAGTTGTTAATAATTGGACCTTTACCCCGATGGCATCTAGGGTTCCTCGAACATATCTTACACCGGGTGACCTTACAATAGATAAATGATAGCAACATTTAAGATTCTTTTACAACACGATAACAAAAAATTTCATATTTTTTTAGGTAAAGCAATGCAAATTAGCATCAGTCATAATTAATTTGATAAATTAGTGTAAATTTTGGAAAAATTCTAAGTGGAAAAAAGCTTTATAGGGTTTTGACCACGAAAAGTTTGTACGGACGTGTACTTTTTATAGTATATTTTTTACGGACTTGTACTTTTTATTGTTAATGCAACGATGAGATTCGCCAAACCCTAGTGCAAATTACTAGTGATTTGGGCTGTCATGAATTCAGTTGATGATTTTGTTCGATTGAATTTGAAATCAGCGCATACTTGTTAAAGCGAAATGAAAGTATTAAATAAAAAAAATTAAAAATCTTATTAATTGTATTCTTTAATTCTATTTAATACTTCATAACAAACACATCATTAAATGGTTAATGAATTGACTAAATTTCGTTTTCCCTACCTAATGAGTTTAACAAAATTAGAATAACCATCAAAATCATCAGATCATAGTAATGGGATCTTAAATAAATGCAAGAATCACTTCACATTATGACATTTATGTCCTTATCCAAATTGGTCTAGGCAAGACTGTCAAGGACAATAAATTACAATGAGACCAGACTAATTATGTTAACTATATGTGACAATTTGATCAATATTAACGTGTATCTTATAGATTTATAAAGATGATACGCAACTTCTCTTTATAAATTAATTTTAAAGAATGGGTTTGATCATTCAAAAATATTAATAATCTTTACATTAATTTTAAGAGCGAGTTTTACCAAATAGTCGTACACGTAAATATCATACATATAAATATTATTATTGAATTATATACATGCAAATATTATCATTAGTGTAAGTCATTTATGGTGAGTGATAATAAGTCAAATTAGAGGTCATTGGCGCCAGTCAGTATGAGGCAGGCCCTCCTTCTGAGTACTTGTAGATGGAGGATGAGTAAATCGTGTGGATTTCTGTGGAAAAAGTTCTAAAACTCCCTGTCCCTTGAACCTTTTTTTCAACCTTTTTCTCTTCAATCCCTGACTGCATTGCTTTATTTTCACCTTTTCCCACCAGATTATAGCATATAAATCCATGCAGCCACAAAATGATGGCGTCACAATGGAGTCTTTACTAGAGAATTCCAATGAGAAATCTGATATCCAAGAGAATGAAAACTTGAGAAGACAGTCGAACGTTTGTATCAGAGGCCGTTGGAGACCTTCGGAGGACGAAAAACTTAAACAACTTGTTGCCCATCACGGCCCACAGAACTGGAACGACATAGCTGAGAAGCTTGAAGGAAGAACAGGTAGTTTTTTTTTTTAATTAAGTTCGTTTATCGATCTTTAGGGTTTGATGCTTTTTTCTGGGATTTGAAGGTAAGAGCTGTAGATTGAGATGGTACAACCAGTTGGACCCGATGATCAATAAAAGAGCTTTCAGCAAAGAAGAAGATGAAAGGCTGATGGCAGTCCATAGGGTTATTGGCAACAAATGGGCTATGATTGCTAAGTATTTTCCTGGGAGAACTGACAATGCTGTGAAAAATCACTGGCATGTTTTAATGGCTAAGAAATCCAGAGAGCAATCAAAATTCTACAGAAAACAATCAAACCGTTCTACCAATTTCTTCCTTCCTTGTTCCGGACGTGATTCCTATCCGACTCAACAAGATTCTTTTTCGGGTTAGTCAGTATATTTAGCATATGATCTAACACTACATACGGAGCAAGATCACAGTAATTATCTATCTTGTTTATTTACAGGCAATAAAAATGGGAATTTTATGGCAAGAAATGGCTCAATTTTCACTAATTTCAATCGCTTTCATCCGTACCCTTCTTCATTGCTGATGAAAATGCAGAATGATTTTCGCCAAATTTCGTGCACAGAACCATCTCCACCATTGCTATCAGTTGCTGAGAACACAGATACAAGCCATTTAAGTACTAGAACAACACCTCCATTTATAGATTTCCTTGGAGTTGGAGCCATATGAAAGACATGCATTTCATTTGTTCTTAGTTCTTAAATTTCTTACCATCCTTACAACAAATTAAGCATTGACATTATTAAACTTATAAATTTTTCATTCTTCATTCTCTCAAGTTTATGTGTGTTGTTAGTCAGTCAATTCACCGTATTTGTGTGTGGTCCTCAAATATATACATGAAAACGATATATATCTATACAAGTTGGGTACACAGTACTATGATAAATAACAGTCCAGAAATTTACTTGCTTTCAACCGTTTAATGTACTCGAGTTTATCAGTCATATGGATTATTTTATTAATTTAGTACGGTCGAATCTTGTCCAACATGTTCCCTGTCCTCAAACATATAGCGATTAGATCGGATGAGATGTTAAAATCGTCAAGATTTGAATTTCTTTTTCTCGTTATTGGAAGAGTTGTATTGTATATTTTGGTAAGGGGTTTAGGGCCTTTGTTACCTGCATTCCGTCCGTTGGATTAGCTGAGACACTGCAAAACTCACGTGAGGGTTGTTCCGAATTTACTGACATTATTTGCCAAACGTTGTTGAGTTTGTTGGAATGGGGACAAAACTGCATTCTCATACACCTACATGAATTTCATGAACTTCCTTTTCTCTAGTAAATTGTAAAAAGTTTTGGTTTTCATTGGAACTCTCAAAAATTTCTCCCTGTGATGTTTTGAATATAGTCAATCAACTTAAGTTAAAAAATGTTGTTAAAAAGTGATTATAATTTAATTATTTCTATTTTAGTATAATCACTTAACAACTATGCATTAACCTTCAAACATAATTTTTATCCTTACATTCTGTTGGATTCACAATTTATTACCCAAATAGTGGTTGTCAAATAGGGCTTCCCCATTCCATAGATTAATTCATTTCCAGTTTTTGGTGCCGCGCGAGTACATATATATTGAAACGTAACGGTAGAAAATCCCTTGGAGACACTAGCATTCTGCAAATGGCTAGCCAAAAACAGCGGCCATTATTTGCTATACTAAACTTTAATGAAATAAATAAGAAAGTTCTTGAAAGTATCAGCCGAATCTGAAAACCTCACACTCGGAAAAACTGTTCATGCCTATTTAGGGCCCGTTTGGTACCGATTAAAATCCTATTAATGTTGAAAATATAGCCGCTATTGGGTCTCACTCGTCTAATAAAAGTCAACAATAACAGCTTGTTTTTCAATTTTAATACGATTTTAATCTCTACCAAACGGGCTCTTAATTTTGCAATTGCAGCTCCCTGACAGACCCCTCACAATAGAGGGGCAGAAAGTTTTTGACATTTTTTTATTCACATGGGTTTAGAATTTGTGATTAAGGATGTCATTTTTTTCTAACATAGAAGTTTAATTGTTAATTGTATCCAATCGAGTGTCACGTTATCGAGAAAAATTGTTTGGTTAGTTTTTATTCCTAACCTAGGATGGTAACACGGTGAATATGGGACGGGTCGGTTATTCTCACCCCATCCCGTTAACTTTAAATTCGGTAGGGTAACAGGGCGAGAACTATGTTACCCTCCTCATACTAGCTTCTGGGCAAAGACCCCGTCCCGCCCAATTTACTCAGTTAGATGGATAATCTCGTCCCATTCAGAATGGGGCCCACAAGTATCGGATTGAGCAGGTTTTTCTGTTATCCCCAATGTGGAAAAATATCAACTGCCCGCCAATTGTTTGATAGAAAGCGCAATCGAAATGTTGTTTCATAGGGAAGTTTAATGGCCGGGTATTTGCATCGTGGGTTGGCCTCTAAAGTTATTGGGTTGTGCAGGAATATGGTAAAAGTGAACAAGTTGTGCCTGAATAAGTACATATTAGTGACGGTTATTACATGTTGTTCTCATTGTATGTTGCTAGATGAGGGCCAACAGTGTCATGGGTATGCATTGAAGTCTGGATTGATTTTTCATGTAAAAAATGACTTGTATCCATGTATTCAATGTGGTCGGATGTGAAAGTGGCTATGCAGGTTTTGTATTGGGCCCCTAGATCAGATTTATGTACTTATAATTCTGTTTTAAGTGTGCCGTTAGATCATGGATATTTGAGGGAAGCATTTGATGTTTTAAGAAGGTTGGTGGCAGGAGATGAGTCGTTGGAGTGGGATAGTATTACTTATGTTCATATTTTTGGACTTTATGCTCGTCTTGGTGATTTGACTTGGGGCCAACAAACTCACAGCACAATGCACAAAGCTGGTGTTGAGATTGATTTGTTTGTTGATAGCTCAGTCATAGACACATGTATGGAAAATGTGGTGAAATTTCATCCATGAGAGAAGTTTTTGAAGGGTTGGAATCTGAAAATGTGGTCATATGGACAGCAATATTGCCTGCTTATTTACAGAACGAGTGCTTTGAAAAAGTATTGAAACTATTTCTGGAACTCAAGTATATTATGCTAAATGAGTACACATTTGCGGTGCTTTTGAACTCGTGCATTGCTTTGTCAACACTTAGATATGGTAATTAGTTACACGCACGCCTCATGAAGATGGGGATGAATGACCACACTATTGTAAGTAATTCTTTGATCCATATGTATTCAAGGTGTGGCCTGATTGAAGATGCTAGTATCGTCTTCACTAATATAACTTATCGAGATTTTATATCTTGGAATTCTATGATAACTAGTTATTCGCATCACGGGCTTGGTAGGGAAGCTTTGACTGTGTTTCAAGAGGTGCTATCAGCAAAAGAGCAACCAAACTATGAAAGTTTTGTTAGGGCGCTCTCTGCTTGTGGCTTCTTGGGAAAAGTAGACGAACGATTCTACTATCTGAACCATACGATGAGAGATTTTGGCATTGAACCGGGGTTGGAGCATTACACATGTATTGTTGGACTTCTGAGTAGAGCAGGGAGGCTCGAGGATGCTGAGAATTTCATGCAACCAATCCCGATAAAATGGGACATTGTTACCTGGAGAACTTTGCTCAATGCTTGTTATGTCCATCAAATTATCGTTTAGGAAAGCGAGTTGCAGAAATTGTGTTGCATCTGGACCCTGAAAACGTGGGAACTTGTATCCTTTTGTCAAATATGCAAGCGAGGACAAAGAGGTGGGATGAGTAGTGGGGATGCAGAAGTTAATGAGAGAGAGGAACATAAAGAAAGAACCTGGATTGAGCTGGACAGAAATAAGAAATGACGCATATGTATTTGTTTCTGATGACATCGAACATCCAGAGGCTGTTCTTATTCATGAAAAAGTAAAGGAGTTGTTGGCTAAAATTAAACCACTGGGTTACATTCTAACTATAGCATGTGAATTGCATGATGTGGAGGGGAGGAACAGATAAAAGATTACCTCAGTTATCACAGTGAGAAGTTGGCCATAGCATATGCTCTTACGAAAACACCCCCAGGGGCACCTATCGCATCATTAAAAACCTAAGAATGTGTGATGATTGCCACTCTGCCGTTAAATTTGTCTCAAAGGTCACAAACAGAATGACAATTGTAAGAGATGTGAACCATTTTAATAGGTTCAGGGATGGATGCTGCTGTTCCTGAGCAGACTACTGGTGACATATAGAGTCAGACTTGGGGAAAATATTCAATGATATATCATGGAGGCCACTTAAACCAGCCAACTCGCAATGGAGGGCATTGCTTATAGCTCAGTCAAGGTAATTTATACTGCTATGCCCTTGTAAATTGGTCACAAGGGGTTTTCCATCTATGATCAATTCATGAACCTGACATGATATCCCTACATATCCTCTTTCTCACATATGCAAGATTCGAGGTTTTTATTAAGATAATGAAGTGAAATCTTCTCTTATATTTTGACTTGATTTCCCATGTCTACATTATCATCTCAAATTCAAGAAATCAGCTGTGCCACAGTTGTGTCAAGTTGGTATGCAGTTGTTATGGAGACCTGATAATCTGAAATGGAGGGAAGGCAAACAATATCTTGTGGTTTTTCTAGATTCTAGGTATTCTTTCATTATATGTACATTGCAGAAGAAAAAGTTCCAAGTTTTCTGTGCTTGCAATTTATATTTGACGTAGAAGCGATGATTGTCCAGCTACGGTACTATTAGTGATTACTTTTGGATAGAGGGTGTAGGGAATCAATCCAAAATTCTCAACCTGTGAGAAACAAAAAAAATAGAGAAAACACGCGCTAAAGAAAAAACAATCATACGCACAAGACAATATTTATGTGGTTCGGCCAATTTGTCTACGTCCACGGAGTTGTAGGAATTTCACTATTATCAGGGAAAAAATTAAAGTGCGGCCGTACAGTTTTTCTCTCTATATATATCAAAGAAAACCCTAATCATCAAAACTGTGTTTGCTATATCTTGCGCACAGGATTCACAATGGGCCACAAAATAGGCCGGCCCAAGCCAGAGCTCTCATGGACTAAGCCTCAGA
This sequence comes from Fraxinus ornus, assembly GCA_903798235.1. Classification (NCBI taxonomy): domain Eukaryota; kingdom Viridiplantae; phylum Streptophyta; class Magnoliopsida; order Lamiales; family Oleaceae; genus Fraxinus; species Fraxinus ornus. The sequence goes on from CAIGRF010186998.1 coordinate 38,432, forward strand.
AAATCTCCTATTAAAAAACTACGCAACATTATTCGGGTCGGGTCGTCAACCAGATCAAACAAAATCAGGCTCCACAAAGCCCAACAGAGGGGAGATAGATAAAATGTTCCTTGAAAAATTAAGATGTTTTGAAGTCACAAATTTCGTTTAGTTGGTCATAATTATGACCTCAGTCTCTTGGACTGGGCGTGCCTTGCGATTTGGGAGTTCTTAATGTGTGCTGAAAGAAACATGAATTTAACATTCGATTCACTATTAGTTCTTACTGGAGAAATTCCTTTCATTTGGTTTTCTTTTGGCTAATTCTAATGCGCCTTCCTCATCTGTTAAATTGCAAATTCTACGAACTGTATATTTGTTCAATGACTTGCAAAACTGGAGCTGACTGAAATCCAGTGAAATAATGCATCAAGTTACATGTTATCAAACGTAAATAGAATTATAAACCGCAATTTGTAAGTACAAGGCATTTCCTTGGGAATTGACTGAATTTGCAAATATTATATCCAATTCGAATTCTACTGAAAGTCTACAAGATGAAAAATTTATAAGTTTCAACTGTCTGTGCTTTTCTTGGAGGAGGTAGTGGTTACTACTTGGGAGTGACTAGTGTGTACAACTTAACAACACCTCTAATTGGCTGGTGGCTTTATGTTCCAAGGTATGGTATATTACAAAAGACCTTTCAGTTCTCTATCTATACACCATTTGCTGCTTTGTTTTCTCCGATCACTTGGTAGAATCGAAATCAAAGATCAATAGATTTAAATATTATACGAAATAATAGCTTTAGTGGAAGACCATGACTTGTCGGGGAAAGAATGTGTGGAATTTGAAAAATAAAAGAAAAAAGAAGAAATGTTGAAATTTGAAGTCTGTTATAAGTAAATATAAAACAATAATTCATTAAAAGCTACCCTCCACTAATTTTACAAATTCATTAAAATCTATTCTCCCATCTCTATTTTCATCAAACGCCCTGATCATTCTCCTGCAGTTCTCTATCTCTGATCCTTCCTTTAAGCACAGAGAACATAGAACAATTTGTAACTCTCTTGCATCAATAAATCCATCTTTGTTCTGGTCAAAAACGTCAAAAGCTATTTTCGCTTCGTCCAAAGAAGGATTTTTCTCTTCAAACATGTCGAAAAGGTCATTAGCATCCAGTTTTTCTGGAAGCTTTCCTTCTTCAGGACTGCAAAAAAATCCCATACTTCTTAGAACCATCTCTATATCTCCTTTACACACGCTTCCATCAACCATCTTCTCTGTGAAGGACGGTTTCTTCTTGGATAACTCAAAATCTCCGTTCCTTCCAGCCTGAACTTTGGACTCATTAATGAACCTAGTTAATTGGATTGAAAACTCATGTTCTGATAAAAAACTGCAGATTTTCTTCCTGTCGAGGATTATGAGAACCACGAGGAAATCGACCAATCCAAGAATCAAAAAAATAAGCTGAATTGTATTCATCGACATATTCTCTAGGGGAAATTGATCCAGATAAATGAGAGACATGGTAATTAATGATTTTCTCTCGATGAAAAAGAATCAGAATGTTTAAAATATATCTTACTTGCAGATGGAGATTAGATTACTGGAATTGATATGATGAAATTGAAGATGAGAAGGGTTTATATATCATGATGGGAACTGGAAAGTCTGTGGAAATTGATGGCTTTCAAATGGTTACCCCAAGGAAGTTACTTTGTTACTTGGCAATTTGGCATTGTAGAAGTTGATGTGGTAGACTGGTAGGAACAGTTGGCCTGATTTTCTTGTTTTTTTTATGTGGAATTTATTAAGAAATTGCCCCACTTTTGGACTTTCCTGGAATTGAAACTTCTTTGAAGTTTCTTCTAACCCAATGAACGAGAATTGTAAAGATGCAAATGCAAATTTCTCTTAGCAGTTAGCAGCCTTTTGTTGTAGGCTTGAGTTATTGTCACTTTTCACATACTTCAATTTTAGGCTCCTAATGCACGTCATAATTATTATTTTTTTTTATCCTTCTGCATGATCGAAGTTTTCTTAAGATTATAACCTTTTGGACCGGACATAAGACATAGGAGTTTATTTCGAGAATACATTTTTTGACAATATTTTTCTTGTATTTTTTCTGTTTTTTCCCGAAGCGAAAGCGGGTTGGGCTAGTTGTGGGCCTGGCTACAGAAGCCCAGTTTGTGCTGAACGGTCTGGTCCAAATTTACACTGCTAGAATAGGGAAAGAAACTGCTCTCTTTTTTAGTTTTTCTAGCATATTGACTTCGAGTGCAAGAAAAAAAAGGCTACAATAATTACTAGAAAAATGCTCTTTCATTTCCACATTTTTTCTTCATAAGTCGAGTCTTATTTCCACGTAAAAATAAAAGAAAAAATACATTCTAATTAAAGATTCAAACAGTAAATCACAATCCCTAAAGAAATCAATAACGCGCCCCTGGGGTGGGGGTGGGGGTGGAGTTGGAGGAGGGGGGATAGGATAACCGGATCTACCATTGAAGTTATGCGCACGTTCATATTATTAATAAAAATGCAAACGAAGCAATTATTTCTAAAATTACCATTAGGGTCCATTTGATAGCCTAGAAAATGGGTGGAAAAGGAAAATATTTTCTAACTTTAGTCAATTAAGGGTGTTTGATAGCATAAATTTTCTTAGCAAAATGTTTTCCACCTTTTTCTAGGTACAATCCTTTGATGCACAAAAACTTGATTTTGTTTTCCCATCTATTTGGTGGGAAAACATTTTCCACCTTCTTTTTTTGTTTTTTTTTTTTATTTGCAATGGGAACAAATTTTAGATACAATGGTAAAAAAAAAATTCACTTTTATTGACAACTTCCATACAAAACAAAGTCAAACGATGATATTCAATATGGTAAATTTTTTTTTTTACAATTGTAACAAATTTTAGACCCAATGGTATAATAAATTATCACTTTAATAGAGAAATTTCATAAAAAAAGAAGTCAAATGGACACCAAACTTTCAATATTTTCCATGGAAAATTATACCAATCAAACACAATTAATTACAATTTCCAGTAAAACATTTTCTAGGAAAAGGAGTGTGAGAAGAACTGACAGCAAAAGAACCCTATTAATGCAAGATCGAACCATGGATTTTTCAGGTTCTGTAACAGTACGTGCTAGAAATGGAAACCTAGAATAACTACGTTAATTTTGAGTGTTCCTCAGATCCGATTAATAACGTAGAGACTATTGCAAGACTGACAACCGTCAGATCATTCGTGTGATTCGTTCAGCTAGGAGACAATCTTGGATCTTGGTTTTTATTTATTCAACATTATCACAAAACTATTGGATTTGTAAAAACTTTAATTACCGGAAAAATTGCACAGTCCGTCATGGCTCAATTCGTGAGTACGAGACATTTGTATGAAATGATAGCACGTGGAATGAGTTTCTATTCATAAATTTTTATCATGAATTGAGTTATAGAAGAGAAAATCGACCCAGCTAATTTGGATTTGATGGTCTATCAGCTGAAACCGTCTTCGATGTTCCTTCAAGACTCAAATATGCGACAGAAATTGCTTAAGCGCCAGTCTGTAGAAACAACGCCATGTTTGGAGAAAAAAGTTAACTTAAAAATGACTTTTAAGCTTTGAACATCACGAACATAAACAAGGAGACTAAGATTATAAATCAGGCAAGTAGAAAGAAAGTCTTATTCCCCAAAAAAACAAACAATGATGCAGAGAAAATTCGATATTACCAACTTATTTTACTATATGTTGAATTAGTTGCACGAACTCACCCTGTTCTAGCTACCACTGCTACATATATGTACATGAATCTCACAAAATTATCTTATCATATCAATAGGCATAAATTTGATCGTCCCCACAAAGAGATACGGAATGCATTTAGGGAAACCTGATTTTCATCCCAGTTGGTGCATGCTTTAAAGAATCGTTCATCCGGAGGAGCCAGCAGCAGACCAGATAACGGCTAACTAGTCGAGCAAATAGAGTTCTTGCTCAGTTCTGTCAGCAAAAAGTAAGAAGTAAAATGCTCCTTGCTATCAGTTTATGAGTTCTCATGGAAGTTTAATGACCTCGAAAATGCAGCTGGATTGGCTTGTAATACGGTGGAGGTTCCTGGAACTTGAGCCTTTTCATCGTCCATCGATTGGCTTTTGAAGGCTTTGAAAAGACCGGTTCCAGCAATAGAGTCGACAGTGTCATTCTTAATTCCCAATGTTGCCCATATGGAACTCTTTGCAGCATCTCCGGGGTCATCAATGCGTAAAGTTTTTGGGACCCATAGGCATTTCTCGGAATTGCTCTCTTTTTGTGCCTCTTCTTCACCACTGACTGGTTTCATCATGTTGTCGTCCCTTGAATGCTTCCCCAGAGTCGGGGAGTTAGGACCAGAACTTGGAGGTGTGTGGTTCTGTGAAGCAGTTGGTGGGACGACCCAAGGAACATTCCAAGTGCCAGGAACAGCACAACCCCAGTAAGGAGGCGTCGGATAGAATGGCATTGGAAAGCTGGCTGGGCTCCATTGAACTGAATTCCATGGGTAAGGCCACGGTCCTCCAGGAAAGCAAGGTACCTGAGGGGGGAAGCTATGACAGTATGGAATTAGTGATTCCGGTAATTGAGTTTTACCAACCTCGTCCTTCAAGGTTGCAACAGTGACTGAAGATCCACTGGACTGATCATTCCCATTACCTTTACTTCCGCCAGAAATTCCAATTCCTACTTCTTCAGGCTTGTGGAACCCATTTCTAATTGTTCTATCAGCAATGATCGAAACTGATGCCATTGACTCACAGAGAGGTGTATCTGATCGAAAGGAGAGGAGTCCATTCGGATGATCCACTGGGGCATTCTGAAGTGCTTCTGAAACAGTAAGATGACGGAAGTGAGAAGCTGCATTCTTGTTCTTGCGTCGACCAGCACCCACCGGAACATTCCTCATGGTCCCACCAGCAGTCCAATATCTCTGACAATTCTTGCAGAAGTGCCTAGGTTGGTTCACGTTGTAGTTGTTGAAATAACAGAATTTTGTGTCCATGCTATTACAGCGAGGGCAAGGAAGTATCTTGTCCGGTTTCTTCAGAGTTTTCTCTTGTGAATTATTCTTCTCGCTCTGGTCTTCTTCAGCCCTTGAGGTTTTTCCTTCTGCAGCATCGGTATCAGTAGAAGGTGGCTGTGAATTCTCACTTAGTGGTCGAGTCACTTCAGATTCTTTTGGTTCCTCAGATATCAAGGGTCGAGCTTGATCCTCCTTTTTACTGTCATCTTGTTTTTGATCCAATATATCCTGTAATCATATAGATTCAGATAAGAAAACTAAACTCAGATGTTCTAAATTAACATTTAATGACAAAATCAAACAAACAAACAGGCATCCCAATTTAAAAGCTATGATCGTTAACGTGGATCAAATGGCTAATTCAAAAGCTTTGATAATTGGAAAATTGATTGACAAGGATTCACATTCTAATGAACACCTTAAGATTCCTAAACATCTGTCATGAATCCTTTGTAGCGTTGTCATTCTTTCAGATAAAGTAAATTTTAACTATAATGAACAGCTAAATACTCCAGCTTCCAGAGTTAAGTAAAATCAATATTCGAAGCAAAATCAAGAATTAATGGCACGACCACGTCTCGTCTCAAAGCATTTATGCAGGTTCAGACTACACAAGCGGCTAAAATCAAAGGGATATAACTTCACAACTTAAAGAAAAGTCTAATTTACAATACCATAAATGAGAAAAGGCATTAAAATCTCACACATGTGGATTCATAACAAACAATTAAAACACATAACCAAATCCAAATAATATTAATACGTTAAAAGTTCATAGTTCCTAGATTTGAATTATGTTGATAACATAAGACTATCCTCAGAAAACATTCTATATTGTCCAGAAACAACCTTAGTACTAAAAAAAATAAAATTAAATAATCAAAACCAGTTCATTATCAAGAACCCAAAGTCAACAAAATCTCAAAAGCAATCAAAATTCAAAACCAAGACCCAATAATTTTGACACCGTTTTTAATAGTGGGCTATCTTTAAATATAAAAACAAGTGTCTTTTTAATCAATACCTTGTCCATGTGTGATTCCTGCTCTTTTGTATCTTTAATCAAATTGCGACCTTCAAGCATAGAACTTGATGGAGAAGGGGGATCTTGAAGTGAACTATTCTCACCACCAGCATCACAAGATTGAGCAGAACCTACTCCATCAGTTACCTCCGCCGCCGTGGAAGTCTCTGGCAGTTCAATTGTCTTCCCAAACAGCTTTATCTTTGGGTCTTTTGCTTCAGCCATTTTTCTCATCCAATTCACAGCATAACTCAAAAACCCAGAAACCAAAACAGAAAAACAAGCCCAATGAATTCTTGATTACAAGATCTGACACAAAAACACGCAGTAAGTGGGCAAGTGTGTGTATGTTTTTTAGGGTCAGGTCAGGGACTTTTGGGGTTTGAGTTGAATAATGTATTGTCGTCGAAACAACGTGGGAAAGAGAAGAGGGTTAAGTGCCCAGGTGGGCAAGCCACGTCAGCAAGAAAAGTGAATTCTCAGCCACAAATTCTGTGTGGCCTTAAGATCTTGTATTTTTTTTTTTTTTTTCTTTTCTTGTTTTGATTCTTCTGCAAAAAGTTGGCTGACTCTTAAATCTGAGTCAGTTCTTTTGTTTCCTTTTCTTTTTTAAATTCCACCAATTCCTCGGCTACCTTTTCAAAAAGTCGCCAAACTTTTATTTGTTCTTTTCTTTATTTTCCTCTTGTGCGTTTTTTTTGTGGATAACAATCAAAGGTTGTAAAGTAGGAAAAAAAGTGTTGCCCAACTTCAACAATACGGGGAGTGACGTCCGTGTTTATCTTAATCACCATTAGTGTTTAATTAATCGGCCGAGTTTAAATTCATTTTGATAGAGGTGCTATGAATTGATTTGTATGAATATTACCTAAGAGCGTCATAGTATGATACTTGGAATTGGATTCATATTTGATTTCTTCAACTTGCATCCTCAATTGAGTTCGGAAATGATTCTCACTTTTGTATTTTTTTGCTTTCATTTTGAACCACGCATGTATGATGTATTTTTTTTTGGAAATAAATCGAAAAAGTTACTTTTTGTACGAAAAAGATTGTCACTTGAGCTAATGGCCGCAATGAATTCATGTAGAATAAAGTGTATATCTCTTAAACTACGTCAAGAAATATAAACACTGAAACTTAACTTAGTTGGGAAGCTCCCCAAAACTTTACCAACTCCTAACTAACTTCTATTTCATAAACTTGGAGTCAAAATAATGATATCTGTTCACCTCGACATCCCTAACAAGAAGCTTGACAACGTAACTTGTTGCTACCAAGCCGTTAAACCCACCAAATATGCAATATGTATAGTATATTCAACATTTATGAGACATAACGTTCACATGGAATTAAAAATGATGATCATACAGTTGACATGCCCTTCAAAATTAATCACAAGTCAAGTTTTGTAAGTTTCACATCCCATCTCTACCAAATTCTTATTTAAGCAGCAAATTGTTTTGATGTGTGCCATACTTCAATCTTTAGTAGTCGATCAAACTTGAGAATGTTTTGATGTGCAAGATTCGTTGAATTTAATTGCACACATTTGATTAATAAAAGTTGACATCAACTTTTCTTCTTTGTAACTGTTAGTTAAATTTTGCATAAATGGTTTCTATAAATACTAAATTCTTCATAAATTTGCTGAAGTTCATTTCGCTTTTTATTTTCTTTCGCATGCAAAATTAAATAATATAAAACGCTTCCAAAGAATCCGTGAAGACAAAAGTAGCCGGACAAATATAATAGTCAGACAAATGAACAAGCATTTGGGAGTATCTGGTGAAATTTTTTAGGCCCTTTTGAAAAATGATCACAAAACTAATCATAATGTCATATAGAGTTAATGACGGGGTTTTTTTTTTTTTTTTTTTTTCCCATCACTCTTTTTTTTTTTATTAGAGTTAATTTCACCATTTGTCACTAAAGTTTGCAAGAAGTCTTGTTTTGTTCACTAAAGTAATTCCCATGCCTTATCACCCTTTGAAGTTGTCGACCGTATCACAAATTGTCTTTCGATTGGAATAAACTAAGTAAAATTTAGCGTGTTTCGTTAAGTACCACAATGGTATAACATCGGCAGTGGAGAGAGCACAGACAGTGTGAAGTATGAAGTGAAATACATTGATCACCGTCACATAAGAATTAACGTGAAATGGTAGCCGATAGGTGGTCTGCAATTGTTGGGGACGAGACGTAGTAGGGATGACCGTCTTCTTAGCCATATCTATTGTAATATTACGATTTACTAGAAGTAAGGAACAATGGACGGGCATAGCACCTGCAACGACCACTTAAAACATGCATGTTGCCTTAATTGTGAGGGATACAAGTGTTGACCTCGAAAAATGATTCCGACGTGGCCAACAGAAAAAAACTTCATGTCAACTCTTCCCTGCACACGTAGCACGGCGCCAATCTCCCATGGCCTTTCCCGAAGGAATGGGGGCAACCGCGAGCACTCCGACGGTCAAGTCAACTTAGGTTCAACTGAAAAATGGTTCACCGACGGTGGAACACTCGTCGGGAAATGGTTGATAGATATGTGTATTAATAAGGTGCCAACATGTGAGGGAGAAAAAGTGATACCAAGTTTACAATGTAATGGGAGTCAAATTAGGATTTGAATCCTTCTTCAGGCATAAGGAGGTAGTATTTATACTAAGGACAGGAAGAGGAGAGCCGTTGGATGAGGAGACACGTGTTATCAGATCCCCATGGCCCGTCCCGTCCTAGGTGTCATTCTATCTTTCCATATGTTGGCTGGTATTGAATGTTTCTGACAAAAGTAGCTAAATTGACCGTTTGAGTCTTGCCACGCGTCCCATCAGTCGGGGATTTGGCTTTGGAAAGATTCGTTTAAAGAGATCTTTGTAGGAGCGAGGCGAGGCAGGTGTAGAGTTGTAGAAGCGGAGTACGAGCCTTTGCATCCGTATTATATTGCAGATGAGTTCGGTTCCTTCGCTGGTCGTCGTTCAGTTCGTCCTCACGTAATCGCTTCGACTTATGTAATCAGTTCGTTCCATGCGCAATCACCTCGGTTGACACGTGGCTTGATGCTGGCCACGGTCCACCCCCCCTGCTGACACGTGGCAATTGAGGTGGTGGGTCTGATGCAGGCCCGTAACAACAAGCATAATCGACGTTGTTGATCAATTAAGCGAGGTTACCCTTTATGAATATTGAGTGAGATTAATCGCCGTATAGATTTCAAAAATCTTTTAAAATCTGAAGTGTAGTTACCGTTAAGAAAAAAATAAAAATAAGAAAAGTAACCAAGGCCTTTGATTAGATTATAAAAAGTGAAAATTACACTAAACCAAAATTTTTAAGATTCAACTTCAAAAATCAAATTTAAAGTTTTTTATGCAAAAATCAAATGATAATATAATAATACTATAAAAATTAAATTATTTTACACATCCACCCACTACCATCTACCCTCCCAAACCTTAATTATTTCCCTCTATACTTCTCTTCCTCTCCTATCTCTCTTCCCTCTCTGTTGAGGCTCGAACCCCTTATCTGTGATGTGCTCCCAAAATTGGCTAAAAACGTGTTTACTAAATGTGATTCTTTTAGTAATGCAACTTCTTTTCAGATGGTGACACGTGGACTTTTGCTGGCCCTTGGATCTGTAGTTTGTTGGTGTGTGATATATATACCAATTTGCAGATATTTTATTCACTTGGCCTTGGCTCTTGAGTTTCTCCGTTCTTCTAAGTTCTTCTGAGAGTTTTCCCTTTTCTTGTAAATTGGGGTTTGATATCTTCGTGTTATTCATCTCTCTTGATGAACCTGTAAACTGAGATCAATTAGTGTTATATCTTCTGTAATCTGTAATCTGAGTGATAGCTGTGAGAATAAAAGGTTTCTTGCAGTCTTGTAGTACAGTTGGCTGTTGAAGGTTATCTTGTGTGATTCCTTCGTTCGATCTACAGTTTGGTATTTAGAGATAAGTACTTTTGTGTATTTCTCTTGTATTTGAAGAACGATTTGTAATATTGTTGCCATTTTGGGCTTGTTAGTACAATTGAGCTAATATCCATTATTTGGATGCTCAACGGATGATGTAGGCGTTAGATTCGGTCGTCGAACCTCCGGGGCTTAGGGCAAAAGAAATCTTGTGTTCAATCTTTTAATTTATGCAACTTTACTTTCTGTTTGTGATTGATTCTTTTGGATCTTATTTTAATATCATGTGACTTGGGTCTTTTCACTCTCCCTCACACATGGGCCGCCACCAATGATCACCTCCAAGCGCCACTGCATAGCATCTACCTCCACTATGTGTCGCTATCTAATAAATACATCAACTGCATCTCATTATAAGGATCTTAGTCGCTCGTCAAGAACATGAGCTTTGCACCGCCCGCGATAACAGATGTACTACTAATTAATACAATCTACATCACATTCATTCCTTCAGCGGCGAAGCCTTTAACCTTCTCAACCAAATCCTCTCTAGTAATCAGAAGTTCCCTGAAAAATTCCAACCACTTCTGTATATATTTGCCCCCACTCATGCTCCAGACTCTCCTTTCCAAATTCAAGAATTTCTCAGTATACAAAGAAGGGATAATCAATGTTGTAGACTTCCCTGAGGAGTTTGATGATAGGGTAATCACAAAATGTTTGATCCCCGTAACAAACTCGATCATGTTGTATTGCATCGCCAAACTCGATCTATCTCTTCGTCGCTATCCGTCTCTTGTCTCTTTCTTCGCAGCCACTTCATCCCTCTCTTCGATGTGCTGGACATAGGAGACGATGTGTTGATTTGAGCGCCTTACGCAACGACGCTTTCAGATCGTTGATGCGGCACTCGCGTTAGGTACCGAATTTGTTGGATCAGGTGGTGGCGGTGGTTTTTGTTTGTGGCGATGGTGGTGGATTTGGCAATGATAGTAGTTGTTTTGTAGTTGAAAATGTTAGTTTGTTCATGTTTGTGAGGTGGTGATGGTGATGGTGATTTTGAAGTTGAAAATGGTGTCGGCAGTGGTGGGGAGGTAGCACTAGATGTGGTGGTAAGATTGGGGATTAATAGTGTTGGTGACCAATTATTTGAGATTGTGACCAATAAATTGATCATTTTGTGACTGATAATTTGTTATCGATAAATAATATGTGACCTAAAAACTTGAGATTGTGATTAAATTTTTAATTGTGAACCAGAATTTGGTAAGTTGTGACCAACTAATTCGATAATTTGTTATTGAAAAAATAATTCATGACCAATTAATTTTATAATTCGTGGCCATTAAATAAATTGTAACCTATAAAATTAGTGATTTGTGACCAATGAGTAAAATGTGATCTATAAAAAAAATTATTTGTGATAATGAAATAATTGGTAATCTATAAAATTTTTGATTTGTGATCGTAAAATAATTTTTGACCAATCAATTCGATAATTTGTGACCAAATTGTATAGAATTGTGATCTTAATATATTTAATTAATTATTTCATAAACAAAAATAAATAACATCTAATTTTTTAAGTTTTAAACCTTATTTCTTAATTTTGAAATGAGTCATATCTCTTAGATAATAAATTTTTCCCTATAAAAATAAGATGGTGTTTGATGTAAATTACAATCAGATTTTTAGTAGATTATGATAGAAATTTTTGAAATGTGTGGTTAAAAATATGTGGGACCATGAAAGATATGGTTGATATTGATTGTTTGACTTTGACTTAAATTAAAATCAGATTTTAATCCGATCCAAACACGCCCTAAGGGAAGAGTTCACAAATCAGATATCAAGTTTCCCAAATTCAAAACTCAGGCCTTAAGTTTAAAAATGCAAAAATCAGGTATTTGTTAATTAATTAAATATATTAAAATCACAATTATATAATTCATGGTCACAGGTGCATGCTCATGAGTCGCAACTTTTTTTGGTCACATATTATCAAATTAAATAGATTNAAAACTCAGGCCTTAAGTTTAAAAATGCAAAAATCAGGTATTTGTTAATTAATTAAATATATTAAAATCACAATTATATATATCATGGTCACAGGTGCATGCTCATGAGTCGCAACTTTTTTTGGTCACATATTATCAAATTAAATAGATTATTTCGAGGTCACAAATCAAAAATTTTATATATCAAAATTTATTTCATTGGTCACCTATCAAAAAAATTATCTGTCATGTTTTATTTATCGATCACACATTTTCAAATTTGTTGGTCACATATTATTTTTTAATCACAAATTATCGAATTTTAAAGTCACATTTTAATAGTTAGTCATAATGAACCAAATAGTTGGTCATATACACCGAACCCCCTCCTTCCAATCCACCACCAATACTTGGTCACAGACCAACCAAATAGTTGATCACAAACAGTATCCCACCGCCGTCGCCGCCACCACAACAACACCATAACACCACCATCAACAACGCCGCCACCACTAGATCCAATACACTACAAAAAAAAAATATCACAATCATCACTACCATCGTCGCCGCCACCACCAGTCACCACTGCTATCCCCGTCACAATTTTTGCAACACCACCATCACCAAAGCGCTCCAGCAACACCACACACATACCACCAATCACCACCGTCAAAACAACACCACACACCACCACCACAGCCACCACCACAAAACAGTTGATCACGTATACCAAACACCTCACCCCCGACTGGATCCACCACAACCACTGCCAACAACAAGAAAAACGACCATCATCACACAATTTTCGCCTGCACCACACCAACGCAACCACCACCAACAAGAAAAAAAGGTCCACCACCACACAATCGGCTCCAGAATCATCAACAGAAAGTTGCGCAGTTACCGATTGCGTGAACGGGGCTTGCAGATTTTGATGGGGATGGTTATTTATTGATTGGAGACCATGGTTAGGGTGGTCTTGAGGAGAGGAATCAGCCAGTATATTGGGCATGTCGTGATAAGTCGTCGGCGTTGACTGCAGCGTCACGACGTTGCCGTTCAAAGCAGCGTCGGCTGGCAACGCTACTGAGAACTCTCAGCAGCCCTCGATGCGTTGTCGGCCGACGGAACTCCTTCATTGTCTGTCGTTGGTGTTCGAAGAGAGAGTGAGATAAAAGAAGAGAGAGAATGGATAGATGTTGAGAGAAGTGAAAATCGACTGAAGAGGAGAGAATGAAGAGTGAAACATAATTCGGGTCTGAGTGGGGTAGAGTTAATTTAATTTTAAGATATTAAAAAGTTTAAATTGATACCTAATTTTTGGAAATTTTTTTATCAAATCTGATTTTTGAAATGTGATATTTAAACACCTGGATTTGTGTAATTTCCACTAAACTAATCAGACCAAAAAGCCCATTGGGCCAAGTCACTGGTAGCTTCTAT
>CAIGRF010187054.1:19490-31372 GCA_903798235.1 Fraxinus ornus
TATATGGTGCATCTTCTGTTTTATGCACCTGATTTTTCAGCTCTAAGTATTTTTTTTATTTACCCTTTGTTTGGACATCCATCCATTAAACTTTCTAAATGATCCATGTAGCGAGCTTTAGGCCGATGAATCTCGAGTCAAATGACTTTAGGGTATCAAGTTTTAAATCCTTGCAGGCTTATTCACTAGAGTCATAGAGGCTACGACTAGATGTTTCACAATGAGATTATTATAGTCGTCTATTTTTTCATTTATTTTTTTACCATGATTAGTGCAATGTCCCTTATTAAACACTCATTCTTGAAAATTTAACCCCACTTAAGGCTTTCACACAATTTTCATCCTATTGATCTCAACAGTCTACACAAATTTTAGCACACACGGAATCAACATCTACATCCATGTTTTCCTATAACAGTTTCGCTATCCAAACTATCCTAATATTGGTTATGGGATGCGAATGTTTTTCCGTTTGGAGGTTGTTTGGATCAAGCTTTTAAGGTCATTAATTTCATCTATATCATTTATGATTCGACCTATTTATGTCCAACGTTATACTCAATTTACGTGCATTTATGTCACAACTGTTTGTAGGGATAAGTTAGACTTTAACTCGAGCACATAACTTATTTATAACTCACAACTGACTCATGTTCACAAATATATATGCATCAATGTTAACAATGTTATCCAGCCCACACAAGCATGCTAAAAATCAATTTTTTTTTTAAATGCAAAAGTAGTAAACCCCCCAAACTTGAATAACACAGTGTCCTTAATGTGAAAAGGAACGAAAAGAGGGGAGAATACCTCAGGTACGACACTAGATGACCTCGTTGTCTTCCGGTAGAGCTGGAGGTTGAGAGTGAGTTGAGAATGTTGGTGGTGGGGGTTATGCAACGTGAATTATACTGCAAGTGTACGGTGTCAAGTTTTGTAATATAGTTGTAGAGTTAAGTGTCGAACCCACAGAGACTGTAATTTAATTCTTACCAAGTACTATAATTATTTTAGCTTTTGCTTTATCTAGACAAACCAAATTTCAATCCAATGTTTTTATCCTAAAATAATATGAATGTGTGATTATTCAAATGGAAAGAAAACAATTTAAAGGAAAATATCAATGCGAGAAAGCCTAAAGATTAATTTCACCTCACTATCAACAATGTTTTTCAACTTCTATATTCACTTCAATCAATTTTTCCTCAATTCATAGGCAAGAGTCAAAAATTAAATTCTATTCCCTCTCTCGAGTGCCAAATAGAACCTATTTCTATATTTTAATCTCAATATCTCTATTTCGAATTAATGCTATAGATTTATAAGCACAAGATTCTTAAATGAAATAAACCTCAAAGGAATTACACTTTCTCTCGAAACCTATAATTTTCTAGGTTGTGTTATTCTTAGATCACGCCTAAATTTTCTTCTCTCGAGTGCCGAAATTTAAAGTATCAAATCATTCAATTATTGATCAGGTAATTGAAAGCAATGTGCAAGAACTAACACAAATNAAATTAGTTCATGATAATTAAAAACAACATATTAAATTCTGAATTAAAGAACACGGAGAAGAAAAGAATAAGAAAAACTCTTTTGATGTTTGAATCCTCCTCCAATCTCTTGTTTTTGCTCTAGATCGATTCTCTTTCTTGTTGTCTTCTAAGCCGTCATTCTCCCTTTTAAACCTAGCTTTCAACAAAAGAAATCAAGAGTCTCTCCTCTTCAAATCTAACTTTTATCCACATTCTTTCAACATTTGTTTATTCTTGTTTTCTAATCTTCTTGACTAAGCTATTTGATTGTGGACACTCCTACAAACTCAAGTGAGCAAATTAACCATGCCGTCGAAGAAGTCTAAGGTCACGGAATCATCATTGTCTACTGTTAATTATGATCGAAGGCATTTTGTAAGCGTCGAGACGGAAGAGAGATATAGGCATTCGGTGGTACATAAGAATTGCATCCAGGAGCGAGGTTTTGAGAAACTATATTCGGAACAAATTTAGAATTTGGGATGGCAAACGTTTGCTTCGCAACCTCGGGCGTGTTCCATCTCTCCAGTGAAGGAATTTTATGCAGCCAAGGAACATGACGACTTCAAGGTTTTTGTGCGTGGTCGTTGGGTTAGATTTGACAGCGTCTCTATCAACATATTTTACTACACATGATATTCCTAACGATGACTACTCTAGATTACGGGACGAGGGAGTTGACCCCACTACCTTGATTCACACACTAGCTCGTGCAGACACTGAATGGAAACGTAATGCTAGTGCTATGACCAACTTTCCTGCGTCCTCGTTGACTGCCAATTGCAAAATGTGGCATCAATTTATATCTGCCAAATTAATTCCCAGTAGCAACATCAGTGAGGTGACACGAGAACGAGCTACATTGAATTATGCTATCTAGATGGGACTATCTATTGATGTGGGCAAGGTCATTCAGAATAGCATCCTACGCATCATAGCGGGGCCTGGAATTTGGGACATCCAACCCTGTGTCCAAGTGGGGGTCGCCACGCGAGATTTTGATGAAGTCTTACACCCTAAGCCACTACTCACGCGTGACCTCCGGGATAGGCTAGAGGTGCATGGTGGCAAGGCACTCATTCTGACATTGAAACTGGCTATACATGGAACTCTGTAGCTGGTCCATCCGATCTTGCATGCCATCCTGTTAACGGGTCATGCGTAAGTCCATTCTCTCCAGCTGCCCAAGTATATCCCCTGTAGGATCACCAGGTTGTGGCGAAAGAGTAGGTGCAGCTGGATGCGGTGGTTGAGATGAACTAGCCATGTGTTGATGCACCTCTAGCCTATCCCGAAGGTCACGCGTGAGTGGTGGCTTAGGGTGTAAGACTTCATCAAAATCTCGCGTGGCAACCCCCGCTTGTACACAAAGATCATGTATCAAGGATGGATGTCCCAAATTCCCGGTGGCAGGCCCCGCTATGATGTGTAGGATGCTATTCTGAATGACTTTGCCCACATCAATAGAGAGTCCCATCGGATGGCATAATTCAATGTAGCTCGTTCTCGTGTCACCTCACTGATGTTGCTACTGGGAATAATTTGGCAGATATAAATTGATGCCACATTTTGCAATTGACAGTCAACCAGGGCGCAGGAAAGTTGGTCAAAGCACTAGCAATACGTTTCCATTCAGTGTCTGCACGAGCTAGTGTGTGAATCAAGATAGTGGGGTCAACTCCCTCGTCCCGTAATCTGGAGTAGTCATCGTTAGAAATATCATGTGTAGTAAAATATGTTGATAGAGACGCTGTCAAATATAACCCAACGACCACGCACAAAAACCTTGAAGTCGTCATGTTCCTTGGCATTAGCATAAAATTCCTTCACTAGAGCGATGGAACACGCCCGAGGTTGCGAAGCAAACGTTTGCCATCCCAAATTCTAAATTTGTTCCGAATATAGTTTCTCAAAACCTCGCTCCTGGATGCAATTCCTATGTACCACCGAATGCCTATCTCTCTCTTCCATCTCGACGCTTACAAAATGCCTTCGATCATAATTAGCAGTAGACAATGATGATTCCGTGACCTTAGACTTCTTCTTCGGTGGCATGGTTAATTTGCTCACTTGAATTTGTACGAGTGTCCACAATCAAATAGCTTAGTCAAGAAGATTAGAAAACAAGAATAAACAAATGTTGAAAGAATGTGGATAAAAGATTTGAAGAGGAGACTCTTGATTTCTTTTGTTGAAAGCTAGGTTTAAAGGGGAGTGGGAAGGCTAGAGAAGAAAAATTAGAGGTAAGGAAATAAAGGGGTTTCATCCCCCCTTTTTTTCTTATGTTTTGGGTTGGGCGCCCGACTCACTGTGTGAAACAACAAATTTTTTTTTTTTACCTTCGACGTAACCCATTCCCACTTACACTCTAGGATCGATTCATTCATTCTTGGAATTGTACCTAAAAACAAAAATAAACAACATTAGTAAAGTCGCTAAGAACAATTTAGATAATGAATTAAAATATAAAGAGTAGAACTTGGGTTGCCTCACAAGAAGCGTTTCTTTTACGTCATTAGCTAGACGTAGACATGGATTTAGGTTGATTCTTTGAGAGCGATGTCCACATCTTGATCTTCCACTCCATAGTAATGTTTGAGGCGTTGTCTATTTGCTTGGAATGTGGATCCATCCTTGCTTACCAGCTCCACTGAACCATAAGGAAATACTTTACGAATTACAAATGGTCTCGACCACCGTGATTTAATCTTTCCAAGAAAGAGTTTCAAGCGAGAATTGAATAAAATGACTTGTTCTCCTGGCTTGAATTCCCTTCTTAGGATCCTCTTGTCATGCCACAGTTTTGTTCGTTCTTTGTGTATTTTTGCATTCTTATAGGCATCATTTCGGAATGCCTCCAATTCGTTAAGTTGAAGCAAGCGTTTTGGACCCGCTAATTTCATGTCCAAGTTTTAACTTTTTCACAGCCCAATAAGCTTAATACTCAAGTTCAACTGGTAGATGACATGCCTTCCAAATACCAGACGGTATGGTGACATTCCAATTGGTGTTTTGAACGCTGTTTGATATGCCCAAAGTGCATCATCTAGCTTGTGTGACCAGTCCTTGTGATTGGTGTTCACTGTCTTCTCCAGAATTTGTTTAATCTCTCTGTTAGATATTTCTGCTTGCCCATTTGCTTGGGGGTGATAGCCAAGTGCCAATTTGTGCCTGAATTGGTATTTAGCTAAAAGGGAATTGAAAAGTTTATTGCATAAATGTGTACCTTCATCACTTACTATTGCCCTAGGCGTGCCAAACCGAGTGAAGATATTTTTCCGTAGAAACCTCAAAACTGCCTTTGCATCATTAGTTGGTGTAGCAATGGCTTCAACCCATTTGGATACATAATCTATTGCAAGGAGAATATACACCTGGCCGAAGGATGGTGGAAAAGGACCTATGAAATCTATGCCCCATACATCAAACAGCTCTACCTCAAGTATGTTGGTTAACGGTAGTTCGTGATGCCTCGAAATGTTCCCCGTGCGTTGACTACGGTCACATGTTTTCACAAAAGCATAACAATCTTTGAACAAAGTTGGCCAGTAAAATCCGGATTGTACTTTGTAGTACCTTGGAGGCAGTACGTGTAGGACCGAAATGACCTCCATAAGGCGACGAATGACAATGCTCCATGATGGAGTTTGTTTCTTCCATAGGGACACACCTCCTGATTATTCTATTAACGCATCTCTTGAAAAGTAATGGATCGTCCCATAAATATGACTCGACATCATGGAAGAATTTCTTCTTTTGATGGTGAGTCAAGTCAGGTGGCAATTCCCCGCATGCTATATAGTTAACAAAATCTGCATACCATGGAGTCCTTGATGAAACTGCCAAAAAAAGTTCATCCGGAAAAGTCTCTATAATTTGACTATTATCCACCACCTTTTCATTCTCCAACCTCGAGAGATCTGCAACGACGTTCTCACTACCCTTTTTGTCCCGAATCTCCACATCAAACTCTTGTAATAATAAGGCCCATCTTATTAAACGTGGCTTGGCATCTTTCTTTTCAAATAGATATCTGATTGCAGTATGATCTGTGTAAATAATTACTTTGGTACCAATGAGATAGGATCTAAATTTGTCACATGCAAAGACTACTGCTAGCATTTCTTTCTCTGTTGTAGTGTAGTTCAGTTGAGCTCCATTCAGGGTTTTGCTTGCATAGTGAATTGCTTGGAATATCTTGTCACACCTTTGCCCTAGCACTGCCCCAACTACGTAGTCACTGGCGTCACACATGACTTCAAATGGCTGACTCCACTCTGGCGTTATCAACAGACAATATGTTGATGTTTCTCGCCCTTCGCATAAACAACTGAAATTAAAATGACAATAGCTATTAAAAACAGAAATGAAATAACTGAAACTTAACAATAAAAATTCTAAATTAAAATAGAAACTATATGGTAATAATATCAATAGAATTCAATGAAATCAATCACCGGCAACGGCGCCAAAAATTTGTCACGCGTTTTATGCAACGTGAAATTACCGCAAGTGTACGGTGTCAAGTTTTGTAATATAGTGAAATGTCGAACCCACAAGGATTGATACTTGAGTTCTACCGAGTATTATAATTGTTTAGTTTCCATTTTATTCAGACGTTCAAATTTGAGTCAATGTTGTGATTTTAATCTAATGTAGATGGACTAAAATTGGCAAGTCAACAAAACCAAATCCTAAGGAAGTTATCAATTTGTAAAAGCCTAGGGAATGATTTCATCATACTATCGACAATGCTTTTCAACCTATATAATTCTAACTTATTTAGGTTTTCCTTAGTTTATAGGCGACACTGTATTGTAATATAGTGAAATGTCGAACCCACAAGGATTCATACTCGAGTTTTATCGAGTATTATAATTGTTTAGTTTCCATTTTATTCAGACGTTCAAATTTGAGTCAATGTTGTGATTTTAATCTAATGTAGATAGACTAAAATTGGCAAGTCAACAAAACTAAATCCTAACGAAGTTATCAATTTGTAAAAGCCTAGGGAATGATTTCATCATACTATCGACAATGCTTTTCAACCTATATAATTCTAACTTATTTAGATTTTCCTTAGTTTATAGGCAAGAACCTCAAAATAATTATATTCCATCTCTCGAGTGCCGAATAAAATTTATTTCTATAATTTAATTCCAATATCTATATTCCGAATTAAATGTATATAAATTTTAATGCATGTGGTTCTTAATTCAATTGAGCCTCAAAGATTCGTATTCTCTCTCGAAATCTACGAAACCTTGGTTATTTGTTTTTTGATCACGCCTAAATTTCTCTCTCGAGTGCCGAATTTATGCAAAAATATATTCAACTAGTGGCCAATTAATTGAATGCATTAAACACAAACAACATAAATAAACTAACGGAAAAATCCAAAAGAGTTAAATTATATAGAAATCAAACATGTCTCAAGTTGATTACATCAAACCCTAGGTCTAAATATTTAGTTCATAATGAAGAAAATTGACATAATTGAATTAAATATGAATAACATTGATAAGAAGAAAGGGTTTAAAAAAACTATTCGATGCAGCTTGATTTCTTCTTCCAATTGTGTCAATCTTCCATTCTTTTCATTGATTTTTCCCCCGGTTGTATCTTCAATTTTCTTGCCTTCCTCTAGCCGTCGACAACCCTCTTTAGGTCTTCAAAAATGTGTATTTATGTTTCCCCAAGGTTGCAAGACGAATTGGATGTGGGCTGGACCGAAAATCTCTAAAAAATTGCGTCTTTTCCTTAACCCAGGAGGCGGCACCAAGGCACCGCGATTCTTTCTTCCGCTGGTGCCTTGGCGCCAGCTGTTCTGTTAAGGCGCCAGCCGTTCTGAAATTTTTTTGCTTTATATTTTGGGCGCCAAGCATTCTGCCTTAAATGTGTTGTTCTTCTTCTCCACTAATCTTTTGGTTTTTTTTCTACTTCATTCTTCTCTTCTCTCATCGCCATGTCATATCTCCTTCCATGATCAACATTATAGCTCCATTTCAAACTCCACTCTACTCCGTTTTCATCCAATTTGTCCAACTATAAAATAACATGAACACACACATCAAAACGCTCAAAAGTGCTCAAGAACAAACCAAAAACTACGATTTAAAGGAGCTTGTTTAATGAGTTAATTGCACTCATCAACTAGAAATGAATATTTTGTATCATATGAGCAGGCCAACTAGTTGGGGTCGTCGTCTGTGGTGGATCCCATGCCCCAGCATCGGAGAATATGTTAAATGTGATGGTCGCTTCTCGACCATCTGCTCGTTGGTTGGAGGAAACTGAAGCCTCTACTACTTTCATCAAAATTGAGGAAGTGGCACTGGTTAGAAAGGCACTTGCTTGGATAACAGGAATCATTCTTCTAATTTCCACTCTTTTGGGGGTAAGTTTCTATTGACAGTCTTAACAGCATCTTTTATATATAGTCGAATTGCTACCATATATAGCTTACTGCTTTCATTGATTGTTCTAGTGGAATTTTTATCTGCATATTTCAATTTTTTGTTGCAAGCACTTGAAATTAATCAATAATGTTAGCATTTGGTCAAATACCTCCGGCATTTGTATTTACTGTCATCGTATTTTGGATTATATGCAAAGTAATGTAATTTGAACTGGCTGGAATTTTGTTGGCAACTGAATATAGTTTATCTTGAGTATGAAATATTTTATTCGTCCATTTTACACGAAATATACCACCATTTGGAAAATTTGTAGCAATAGAATATATAGATAAATGTAAAGCTACCATTTGGAATAAAGACTACTTTACCAAAAAAAGTCAACTGTCATACTGTGAGATGAATAAATTATAACTTTAACCAATGTTTTTTCTGTTGTCAATTGCTGACTCCGGAATGCGTAGCATTTGTATTTTCCAGTCAGGAGAAATCGATTAAATGAGTGTTGATTAAAATGATAACAAAAATTTGGTTCTTTGGGTTATTAAGGGGTTGTTCTCTTCGTATTTCAGTTTTTTGTTTTGAGTTTTGAATTCATTTTGGATTTTGTGTTTTGAGTTTCCATTTTGAGATTGCTGAAAACGTGTTCTTTTTATCATTTTGAAAAATTGTTTTGAAAAATAAAAAAAATGAAGTTTTGGCTTGGTTTTAACTGAAAACAGCCGGAACGACTTTTTTTGGCGTTTTCCATTTTCTTTGTAAATTTTAAACTTGTTTTTGGAAACTCATTTTTGAAAATAGGTAAGTAAACGTGTTTTCAGTGTTTTCAAAAACTGAAAATGGCCCGAAAAACAGCAAAGAGAACAGACCCTAAGTTGCTTAGCCCCTGTTTGGCCCCCATTTTGGAGTGTTGAAAATTTTTGCAATAGTGATTGATGAGAGAATGTGTGGTAGAAAAGTAATGAAAATTTTTAGATTTGTGTGTAATATTATTTTATTTGATGAATGTGTGGTTGAAATGAAGAGAGAAAAAATTAATGTAATGTAATGAAAAAAAATGGGGGCCAAACAGGGGCTTAATCCAAACCTCTGGTGACATATTAAAGATAAAATATCTGGGCATAATTTGATTTTCTTTTGGTTTACAAATAAAAATTTCCACTATTAGAAACTGCCTCAGGTTGAATTAGTTTGCTTCTTGGTTCAGTTTCAGTTGGCAACCAACCCTACAAGGCTTATGTGATTGGACTTGTAGCATATTCTTTGGATTGAAATACGTGTCCAGTTGGATTTAGAGTTAGTTGACCTGCAGCTCCACATTATGTTTTGAGTCTCTGTACTTCCATCTTTTCTTCTTTTATCATTTATTTGTAATGTGATGAGTGAGTCTTCAAATAATATTTTGCGGTGTGAGGTCGTGGTGCCTATGAACTTCCTATTTTGCCCCCCTTGCTTGGGCTCCATTTTAATGAAAATTTGGGGGAGAATGAGTTTTGGAATAGTGATTTTTTTTTTCTTTTGGAGAATTTGTAATTAAAAAATAAGGAAAAGTTTTCAATGTACGTGTAATATTATTTTTTATGGGAGAATATGTGGTTAAAAATGAGTTGAAAAAATGGTGGCCAAACATAGGCTTTATCTGTATGGCATTGCTGGACTCAAAAGGTGTTAGTATACAACATGCATACTGATATACAAGCAATACTCCTCTCAGAGTTTCTTTTATTGCTTTTGGGTTTCCATTATTATACTATTCGCATTTTCAATAACATCGTCTCATTGTGTTGTTTTGTTTTGGTGTAGATCCACTTTCTTTTGAATATGCCACTGACCAAGGACACACTTCTCTATTCCAATGTCAAGCTTGACTAGTTTTTCAAGGAAGCTGTTTATTTTGTTATTTAAACTGCCAGGAGATTGGGGCTGCAATCCGATGAGATAAATTTATTGTGTATCTGCTCTTTCATCACTTTCACATTGGGAAATTCAATCTGTATTTTTGTGATTGCAAACTCAACTTCTTACCACTCTGGATTTAGTTTGATTCTTTATCAGTATTACGATTAAATTGGAGTATATACCAAGGGGGGAGAAGCTCGGATTCTGGCAAGTGATCTGTGACTGTGTATCTGATAGCTTAGGCTTTGAGTCTGTAATCTGATGCCCTTGATAATACAGGCGCATAGATATTGTTTTGTTTTCTAACAATTATCAAATAAGGCGCCGGCTTGAGCTTGTCAGTCTCTTATATTGAGTGTGTGTATACACATGCTGTATATTGAAAATGTTTGGACGCAGTATTGGACACAATTAGAGAGCAGAACATATAATGTTGTAACTGTATATTGAAAATGTTTGGACGCAGTATTGGACACAATTAGAGAGCAGAACATATAATGTTGCAAGTCAATTATTAAAAGTCCTGATGAATATTACCCCAAGGTTATGGCTCAAAAGTTTGATTCTTTTATTGTTGGAAATCAAAGTCCAATGTAAGCCATTTTGAGAGTACATAGCATTTCGCTCATGGAGGATTTAGATTCAATTTCTTAGTCTTTCGTTTGCTATTTGAACATCGGACCAGTAGAAATATCAGTTTTGCCTTTGATGGAGGATTTAGATTCAATTTCTTAGTCTTTCATTTTTTTTTTCTTCCATTCCAACTAGTAGCTCCTCTTTTTGAAAATGGGCAGAGGGGTAAAATTATTCATTCTTAACTTTGGTTGACATAGTATGATCAATATCTACTTGTTTATTCGATACTAAAGAAGAAAACCGTATTATCAAAATGCATGCCAAATACTTTTTTTTTTCTTTTAATCGAAATGGCATATACATTGTGAATTTCTTAAGAACAATCTTCACATTTTTCTTCGAAACAAATTGAATCTAAGAATTTGTTGAAAGAGGTAGAAACTCAATCCCTTCAACAATGAGTTTCTTTTATTGTTTTGGCTCTGTGTTATTATAGTGGTTGCATTTTCCGTAACATCATCTCATCGTATCATTTTGTTTCGGTACAGATGCACTTTCTTTTGAACTTGCCACTTACCAAATCTCTATTCCAACGTCAAGCTTCAATAGTTTTTCGTAGAAGCTGTTTTTACCAGATGGTCGGGCTGCTGTTCGATGAGAAGAAGTTATTGTGAAACTGCTCCTTTTTCCTTGTTAAATTGGAAATTCAATATAGATTTTTCGATTGTAAACTCATTCTTGCTACTCTGCATTTTGTTTGATTCATTATCAAACTAGACATATAGTATACACCAATTTGAGATAAAAAGAGAAAGTGGCAGAGAGAGAGAGAGAGAGAGAGAGAGAGAGAGAGGCAAATCTAGAATTGAAGAAAAAAAAATTCAAAAAATAACCATGTCTTCCCCCTATGTTTGGTACAAATTATGAGAGAGAAATTGAACATCATAGTCCAAGTTTGGCTCCCATTAAATTTTAATTTATTTTTTTCTTTCCTCTTATTATTCATACATTCCCTCAGTAAAATTATATTACACATAGATTCAAAATTCTCTTTACTTTTTAACCACTCATTCTTTAAAAAATATTATTCCAAAATCATTTTTTTTTCAAATAATGGAAGCTCAAACAAGGGCATAATAAGGAATACTTCAATTTTTACCTCAATACTATTTAATGTTGTACATTCTATTCTACCAAAGTACCAATCATTTTTGAGTGGTATATTTTTAAAAGTGATATGGCTTGAAATTCTTGATTCTTTTACTGTTTCAAACTAACGTGTAAGTTGTAACCCTACAATATTTGCATAACATTTTGTTGAAAAAATTATTATTGTTCAAAACAAATAAATGTTGGAATGAAGAAACGAGATGTAAAAAAAAAAATTATTTTATACCATGCGGCCGCATGGGTTTGTTCCTTGCGGCCACATGGGTCTTTACCGAGAGTAAATGTC
>CAIGRF010187083.1:4328-42805 GCA_903798235.1 Fraxinus ornus
CAATTTTGGTTTAATCAATTTTTTTGTTTTTCATTTTCAAATTTTGAGTTTGACAAAATATACGTTATGCTAGAATTCCATTTCATTGACATATACGCACAGCTTTATTCACTTTCTTAATCTTAATACTCTCTTCAAATAATTTTTGATATGCCTCACAAATCTCATCTTTATTTTCGGAATCGTCCTCGAATTGATATCCACTATCTACTTCTTCAACCTTCTCACCGTCATTATCGGATTCACTTTTAATCCTAGCATTGAAGGCCATAAACTTCCCACCCTCCTCATGTGTAGAAATCTCACTTTGATCATTCGAGATAGACTTATCATCAGTGAGAGTTGCATTCACAGCTTTACTCTGATTTCACTTACCATTATTGCACTCACTTCTATTGTGGCCAAAACCTTTACACTTATGACATCTCACATATGTAGGTCTCTTTCTAGACTTATTAAAATCACCTGTATGTATCTCTTTAGATATTTAGTCAATCAAGTCAAATTATCCTATATTGAATTGCAACAATAAATAATTAAAGAAGTACATGACATAAGATTTGATGATAAAGAAAACTCTTAACTAGGTAAAAACTTCGATACCAAATCAAAATTTTCACTGTAGACAATAAAAACTTACAGTAGGATCCAGTCTAGAAAACACACTAGACTCACTGATCTAATTCTTGCAATCTCTAAGACCCGTCGGAACGTGCTTTACTTACAATGCTCCCGATCTTCTAGAATTATTTATCTCGTGTTGGTTTTCTCCTGTGGAAAACCAAGAACGCGTCATTCTTGTACTTATAGTCGAACCTCTCTCAATGTTTAACAATCTCTGAAATCTATTGAGAAAGTACATTCCTAATGATATCTAGGAAGTGGGTGTTTTGGATTATATGAATTTCGTTGTTTTTCCCAAACTTGTGTTGATTGATCTCAAGAATCAAAAGGTTAATATAGATTGTGGAATGTATCAATTAATTTAACATTGTCGTTCATTAAATTAATTATGTTCCCAATGTGTAATTCAAATTTATGACCCCCCACATATAAATTTAAGGAATCCATACATGACTCCAAGTGGGTTGTGATCCCTTTTGTTATATTATGATTTCAAATATACTCAACAAGCCTTAATAAAACAGTTTGGTACCTCCATCCAACTCTCATATCATTAAACCGACAACTCTTTGTCTTCACACATCTTATATATTAGCTTAACACGCCTCTAATATTTATTTTCTTGAATGTACTCAACAAAGTATAAATGTTAATTAAATCGAACCCATTATTTAGAAATATCTAATATGTCATAGTGTCAAATATGTCAATAATAATCTAGGCTTGTGTGTACTGAACAAGATGACATCGATTGCAGACTCTAGTTTTCACTATAATGATGGAAGACAAATATGAAGTCTGTATTTATCACCCTGAAATTTTTGCCAACTATTCTTTTTAAATTTTTTTTTTCTCTCAGTTTTGCCGGTAATTCATTGCACACGAACCAAAGTCAGTGTGCATCTGTTTTAGAGTGTGTTTTGTACTTTTAAAGGTCAAATAATTTCCATCAAACACATTGCTTAACCAGAGTCAATTTTGGTTTAATCAATTTTTTTGTTTTTCATTTTCAAATTTTGAGTTTGACAAAATATACGTTATGCTAGAATTCCATTTGATTGACATATAATGTCAATTATCAAATAATTAATAGATAGTATTATGGTAAAATATTAACAACATTAGTAAATCTCATGATTATTATAATTTTCTTGTTTCGTTAACACATCATATTTAGATTGTGTTGTTATAATATACTTTGATTGATAAATTTATGAAAGAATTGCATTTCAATTGGCCCAATGCAATTTAATATATCAGTTATTGTAATTTAATATGTTAGCTGAAATCCAAGAAGAAAAGGATCAGTTGTAGGTACAAAAAAAGAGCTAACAAGGTAATACACGAATAATTAGATAGGACATAAAACACACATCATCGTTATCTGAATGGATATTGAAAAACTAAGAATTTCAAGAAAAAAAATCCCAACTTCCTTTCAAGGTATGAGCTGATAAAATGTCATTTTCAATGATGTTCTGTAAACCAAATTTCTAATATTTACAATTCTAGGGTTAAAAATTAAAAGGGATTCAATAATTCAATTTTCTATTAAAAAGGCCATCAAACTTTTAGAAATAATGATCAACTTCTCCTGTTTCAGTTTGATTTTTAGTGAGACAAAAGAACTATGGTTGTTTAAGCACGTAATTTCAAATTTCTTTTCAAAAGGAAACTAAAGAATTTGAATTTTTCATGGACAAATTAATATTTATTCTATATATATTCTAAAGGATATAGTCCCTTAGTGAGTCCTGTACATTTGCATGGTCTTTCTTGATGATGTTATATTATTTTTTAATCTTTCAAATTGAATTTGTCAATAAGATTTCAAAAGGAAGGAAAAAAAAAAGTAATATCACATCACAAACAAAATCTAAATAGAAACCCACCTTATTTAATTAATTTATACAAATTTAATTAATTATTTTTTTAGAAAGCATGTCATGACTGGAAACCCACCTTATTTTAATTACATGAATTAACTCAGCGCACAAATTTATCTATGACATGCATGCATTTGAGGCATTTATGTGATCCATCTAATTAATTATTTCTTCATGCCCCAAGCAATTGACTTTGACCATTAGAGATTTCATGTGGGAATTCCTTAGTTTATCAACATCATGTCTGGAAATGACAACCTACGTTTCCACATTTGCAATCTTAAAAATGACAGTATAACCAACAGCATGGATGCACAAAATAAAAATGAATGGGTCTATTCAAGTACTAATTTCAGACAAATCAATAAAACTCTCTCAAAACAAACTAATCTATTTGTAGCAATAATTAATAGATGTCATATTCATTCTCTTTGAAAATAATTAATAGATGTCGTATTCATTTCTCTTTGAAGTATAAATACAAGTTTATTTGCAGGTTATTTCCTTCAACTAAGGAACATAACTAGCTCTATATCCCACTATATTATAGAATAATTGAAATTTCAAAATTAAATAAAGCATAAAATAAACTATCACAACCTAATATTATGAAGCTAATATTTACATTAGGTTGACATGCAAAGGGCTCTATGGGACTATATTCAACATTTAGTTTCTGTCTTTTAATATTTATTATGACTTGTCTTTTCTCCCCCTCTTTCCGTGTGCCCCTCACTCCCTGCTCTTATCATTTCTAACCTCCAAAACCTCTTTGCATATCATAATACTTTTTACTGTTCGATTCCTTTGCAGGTGAAGTTATTCAACCTTAATATATTTTTGTATATTTGACTTTTGAGGTTTGTGTTTTTGTGCATATAACTAGGGCAGATAAATTTTATTTTATGTTGAATGGTGATTTTTAGAGTTCTTGAAATGAAAATTTGCATGGTGATCAAGATTTTTTTATTAGAATTACAACATTCTGTTGATTGTTTCATGGCTTTTTTTTTTTTTTCCCTAAGAAACTCGTGGGGATACCATCCATGAGCTAAACATTATTTACAATTACAATTTTTGATGGAAGAACTGGGGTTTTTTGGTTCTTCAATTGTGCAGATTGCGTAGGCTTGTTTTTCATTTTTTATTTGTATTTTATAAAAATCATTGAATAAACTATTCAAGAAGAACTGTAAAAAAATAAAATCTATATTTCAAGATTAGTCGCTTGCATATTGCATTTGTATGGTTTTTCAGAATATTTTTTACTTTATATTCTAAAGGATATAGTTCCTTAGTATCTCTACCCGACTCAAATTCTTAAAAAGTCCTGAACATTTCAAAAATATGTATCGCATTTGCATGGTCTTCAGAATAGAAACGTGACAAGAAACCCTTAGTTTAAATGTCTAAAAATTAAATCTCTATTTAAACTAAATTAATGGTCTTACTACAGAAAATTATTTATGACATGAATGCGTTCGAGGTATTTATTTAATCCATATTGAGCCCATGTTCAGAACACGTTTTCGAAAACACTTTTTTCACCAAACTCAATTTTAATTGTACGTTCTCCCAACAAAATTTTTTGCACGTGAATTCATAATATTTTATCTGATTTTTAGCCCTCATTTGATACACATAAAAATTTCATTATCATTTTTTTACTCATTTTCAACTACACATTTTTTCAATAAAATAATATTTTTCATCACATCAATAACTATTCCTTCTTTTCCAACTACATTCTTCATCAATCTACTATTCTAAAATACATTCTTTCAAAATAATGTGGCTCAAACACTTTATGTTTCAAAAATTAATTATTTTCTCATTAAACAAGCAACTGGCTTTGACTATTAAGAAATTAAAGTGTGAATTCATAATATACCACTTTATGTTTGGAGATATCTGAGAGGCACGTTCTTCCCCTAGGCATTCTGAACTTAAACATCACAACTTCCCTCAAAAATTAAGCTCGATTCTTCTGCAGGTAATATTTAATTATCCATCTTCTACATTGGCTTTGTGATTTCTTCTTGGATTGGTGGAATCGATAATGAGTAATTACGAAATATTGAGACCTACGACATATTTTGCAATTCAAACATCATATTTACATGTCCAGAAGCCTCATAGATCAGTCAACTACACCTGTTTTGGTTGCTTGATTTCTTATACTTTTACATAAAGTTAGTTATTTCATGCAGGTTCTTTGATGTAAGTCTCAGGTCATTAGGCCATTAGGACTTACTCTTGTCTTATTTTATGAATTAATACAAAAAATGTTCGAAAGGAGAAAACATTTGGGAAAGAAGAAGATAATTCTTGTCAAATTCATATATATTACTGAATGCTAGCTACTTCATAATTAATTGTTAGATCTAATTATTTAACATTTTATTTATCACATTGGTAGAAAATTGGGTGGGCATGAAGATGGCATTTTTCTTAACATTTTATAATCTTCTTCAATTTTCAACATAAAATTATTGAATTATGGCATTGACAAGAAAATGATTATACTCCCGAATATTGTTTAAAATGGAACATTCGAAATAACGTATTTTATCTCCAGGTCAAGAAGAAACATTAATCCATTAGCTTTTAGCTAAGAAATGAGGACATCTTTCCTATTGACTTTTCTGATTTTATCTCTGCTTTTCATCCTGGTAAGAAGTCACCTTTTCTTTAAAGTTTTTAGTTAAAAATATTATTCTTTGGCTAATCTTGTTTCCCAGAAAAGAAAGTTAGTTGTAAAATTTAAACTACATAATGTTTCTTTATTTATCAATTTTTTTTCATCAAATAACACAATAATAATATCGTGTGTTTGTGTAAATGATGCTCAGGTTCTTCAGCAACCGAGTCAATATAAAGGAAAAAATGGTATGTAAAATTATTTTACAAAAAGTGTTTTTATTACCACTTGATTTGAGATTTTGAGCTAAGATTGAAGAATGCTGTCGCATTTAAGAAATTTCAAAGAACTCATATACAAGGCTAAGCTCATGATACTCGTCATAAAGTAAGGCAGTTATTCGAGTAAGTACATGTATAGATGTCAATCCTAAGATGTTCTACTATATCTTCGTAACTTTCTTTTTCAATTAGCAAATCAACGCCCTCCCCGTGAAATATATTGTGCTGGAAGCATGAGCTAAGGGTACATTGGTACCATTCAAAAACTATAAGAATACCTAGTTATGACTCTTCGAAGACACAAGTCCAAAAAAACTTTTTGAGTATGAAATAAATATGTAATTACTGTTAAGTTTTTAATTAAATTTGAACAATTGGACATTGGGCTTGAGCACAGATTGATGTTGAATGGGCTAAAAACGATTAATTTCTTTTTACATACTCCAAAAGTTCTAGGATAAATTGTAGATTTTTAATTTGTTTTTCATTTGTAAGCTTATGATGCTTGATCATAATACTTTGGAGTTCTTTAGCTTATTACACGTTCTTTAGCTTTACAAGACATTATTTAATTTAGTATTTTTTTGTTTAATTTCTTAATATTGTCAAGCGCTAACCATTATGTCTACAAAACATGCTTGTTTGATTCTTGTATCACGTTTGTATATATTTAGCATTTTGATCAAATAGTAGGTGGATTACTTTTTTTAGCTTTTATCACTATGAAATGTTTGAGTACGTTTACTTCACTTGCCTTTTTTTTCTTTTTTTTTTCTTTAGTTTGTTAATTAGCTTCCTTTATCGATTAGTAAAAGGAGCTATCATAAAAGTATATGGCTTTAAGCTGGCATTGCAGTGGCCAAATGACTATTGTAATACTGGATACCAGAACTGTGAACTTCCAGTTCCACAAAAATTCAAAATTCATGGTTTTTGGCCAGTGGATAACAACGGACAAGTAATGCATAATGAAGACCACTTTGGAAGAAACTACTTGAAGGAAGAGGATGTACGTATAAATTTCCTTCTAGATTACATAGTATTAAAAACTATTCTTTTCAGTTTTAGCTTGATTGCCAATTCAATTTTATGACTAGCTTACCTTCTATAATATTTGGCACTTGTGTTATTAGGTTGCAGATGTAAAGAAAGAATTGGATGAAATGTGGCCGGATCTTGGTCGTAAAAAACAAAACTTTTATTTTTGGGCCGAGGAATGGAGAAAGCATGGAAATGATATTGGATATACCCCAAACTCTTATTTCAAGCTGGCTCTACTGTGTAAGAGAAAATTGGATGAGACCATCGAGGGAGATCTAGTTGAATATTTAAGCGGAATAGGTATATATTCTATAATATTAAAATTTTTAATCAACTTAAAGCTTATATATATTGTAATGTTCATTAATTGTTATTGTAGGTTTTGAACCGCATGCAACTGCTGACTACTGGAATCAACAATTTCCAATGAAAATACTGAGAAAAACTCAATTCATTGCCGAGATAAAGTGTAACATGGCCGATGGAAAGTCCCAACTTTTCGAGATTTATATATGCTTTAAGAGTACAGGAGTTATTGAACATTGTAATTACCTTGAAGATAAAAAAAAAAAGAAATATTACTATGCTTACCGTTGCGATCATAGGATTATATTTCCCATCGAAAAGGAACAGGAACAGGAACCACTGAGTAGATCCGATAAAGATGAATTGTAAAATCAGTGAGCCGTGCTTGAATGCAATTAATAGTACTGAGTTTGAATCCTATGTAAAACTCCAGTTAAGTAATGAAATCTCTATTGTCTATTTCTTGTTTTTATCAATACATTGGATTGTTGGTACAGGTATTTTTGAGGTTCATCGAGCCCAGTAGATGATCGTTCTTGTGATGTTGTCCTATTTTTACAGGTCCAATTGGCCAGACTTTTGGAAATTTTGTGCTAATTTGTGCCAATACGAATTCTTCAAGGTCGGCAAATTAGGCCACACGCACTAGCAGTAGCAGCATGCTGAAGTTTAGGATTTGATACATTAATTATTCACACAGTACACATTAATTCTTCATGTTTTATTTAACTCAATGTAAATGTATATGCAAAAAATGATATTTATCCAGAGTATTTGCACCTTTTAATGGAAGCCCGTGGTAGCCCTCACTATAGGTGGGGTAGACAATCGCCTAAGGCCCCGCTTTTATGAGAGCCACCAAAAAAATTATTACATATAGTTAAAAAAATAAATTTACAAACAAAATAAAGTCCAAATGTAATCAACTAAGTTGAATTAATTCGGTTGCCCAATTAGTAAACATATTAATCTTTAATTACTCCATCCATCCCAATTATGTAGGCTTGTTTAGTTTTTCACATGGATTAAGAAAGCTTCTTTAATGTGATTGAAAAATTAATTTTTGTCAAGATCTTTCCTAATTTACCCCTATTTAATTTTTCAGTATGTAAAGCTAAATTATTGTTGGAATTAATAAAGAATTTGAAAAAGAAGAAGAAATGAGAGTTGTTCCATATTTTCAAAAAGTGGGAAATGTGTGTATTTAGATGATTTCAAGAAGTTGGCACATTAAGTGGAGAAGATTTAATAAGGGTATATTGATAAAAAGAATACAACAAAATATTCTATATTAGGAAACCAGCCTATATATTTGAGGTAAGAGAAAAAGGAAACACAGCCTATATAATTGGGATGGAGGGAGTAAAATATAAAAGCTAGGTTAGTTCTGTCTTGATTTGTAGAATATTTATAGCTTAATCATGTAGATATCTTAGCAAGTTCAATTAGAGTAGGTTTTTTTTTTTTTAATTACAAGTGAAGAATTGTTTGGTGAATTATTATATACTTTTAAAAAACTTGAACTTGATATTTGTGAGGTTACGGTTATATATTGATTGGATACAAAGCGATGAAATTTTTTCCATGATAATGTGTAATGTTTAGCACTTATTTCACTATCGCACACACGTTGAAAAACTCAAGTTGAAAGTGTTAAAAGCAATATGATTATAAACACCACAAATAAAAGCCACTTTAGAACACTTAATAGAAATATGTGATGACCTTAAGGCATTTAGGGATACTAAAGTTTATCTTTTGACAATACGTATCAACTAGTAATAGAGTAAGCAAAATGTTGTAAAGTAAGGACAAGTCTATTGATCTTGCTATCCATCTTTTGAAACCACTTATTTTAATTTTTTAAAAGATATCGAGAAACTAGATTTGAATCTAATAAGATTACTACTAAAAAAAAAGTTGTTCAAATGGAAGTTGAATACACATTTCATGAAAAACATATTATTAATAGAAAGAAGTACTTTGATAAAAATCTCAATGATGATAACACATTTAGCTAAAGAATCTTTTATAGTTGATTATATGTTATATATGTTGATCATGCTCTTTTTTCACGTAAGCTAAAGTTTGAACAATTTCAAAAAGTATGAAAATATTTTTTGAATTTTATTTTGATTCTGAAAATATTGAAGATTGCAGATGATAATTCTTTGAAGTATTGGTTTGTATGTCTCAGTAGTTTTTGAAGCATGCCAGAAATTATGATATTATGAGCAAGATTTATTTTTTGAGATGTAAACTAGAAAAATTGTTCGTCGGAAGAGACTAAAAAGTTGATTGAAGTGATATGCTATATTAAATATTATTGACTATACCAATTACAATTGCATTTGCCGACAATATCTTCTCAACATACATTCTCTTAACAATGTCATAAAAAATGTTGAATGGATTGGTCATGGTATTGATTGAAAAAGGGGTAGATACATCACCGTTTTTTAGGGTGTTTTTTTTAGCAATTTATGCAAATTGATTGACAAAATTGAAAATGCACCTTATGAACAAATTTTGGAATTGCATAAAAATTGATAATTTCATTACAAATCTTTGAATCCATACACTTGAACATTAAGAATGTGATACACCACCACTTAACTAAAAAGAAGCTTCAAAATGAAATAAAATGGTAATGAAAAACTCAATCATAAATGGAGTACAGAAGCTACTCTCTTTCTTCTTTTCAGATGCCTTCACGGCTGCTGCACGTTCTTCATCAGCCTTCTTCTCTTCCTTAGTCTCCTCACCAAACAAATCCACATCTTCAACTAATTTTCACAAGCATAAGAAACTACGATTTCATCACCGAATTGTATTCGGTTTGTTGGAATAAACTATGATTTCATCACCGAGAACACCTCCATGGTTATTCCTTTACAATTTATAAAGAAATTTCACACCTTCTCTTTGATGCTCTAGGATTCTACAATTTACGGATGCAGGTACATGATAAATAAAAATTCAAATTATTCTTAGTACAATTATAGTTCAAGTTCTGAAATTATCACAGACAAGAAATGAAGAAAAATATAAGTGACTAGTTGTTATCAGAAAGAGCCAGTGGTGCCAAAATGTAATGTGCTTACTATTATATAAGAAATTACCAAAATATAAAATTTGCAGAGGCTTCTGAAAATTATAACTTAGCTAAATGGGAGGCCAATATGGTGATTTATAGTGAAAAGTATGCACATATTTCAGTACTTGTATAAAAATTACATGAGTATAAAATGAAGGCTTTTGAAAAGTATAAATTAGCTAAATAGTCTGATTATTAGAAACTTCACAATAGATAAGAATGTCATGACAGAACCATAATCCTTATCCTTCTTCATCAGTCATCATTCCCAAACTATCACCAACAACACATATGAACAATCTACTAATAAACACAATCACCAAGAAATTTCATCCTCTTGTGTACTGAAATAAAAATAGAAGTTTAATGACTAAATTTGAGAGAGAAAATAATCAGTAGTCTATCCTCTCTTAACTATGTTAGGAATTTTGTCAACTCAAGACGGACAGAGATTCAATAAAAACGAAAGTTCGGTTATTAATTTGGAATAAAAAGAGTCAAAGCAATCAAAGTGAAACAAAGTTGTAAGTTGGGCCACTAATAAACTGTAAAAACCTCTACATATATAAGTCAAAACATACGTAAACCAAAGTTAATAATTCATCATCCCAAAGACACAGTTGCCACCACCACGGACAGAATCAAGAAAATTCACAATTCGCTTCAAAGTGCAATTAACCCAACAAATTGCAAACCAAATAAGCAATCCAAAAATCACTTGAATCACCGGAATTTCGCCCCCGGAGACAGAACTAAAGGTTCATAATTTCCAGTGCATTCAAATAGACGAAAAGACTCCAACTTGGATCGTCCAAAGTCATTTTCCTTTTCCTTTTCTTTTTTCAATTCTTCTGAATTTTCTTCAACCTCTGCGAAAGGACTCAATCACAATTCTCAGTCACACAAATTAGCAAGTTCACAATTATCTTCATCTCAATCACAATTCACAGTCACACAAATTAGAAATCCCTATCACACAGATTAGGGATTGCATTCGCTAGGTCCATTAAAATTATCAATATTCTATGGCAAAAATACAGATTGGTGGGTGTCCGAGGCGAATGTGATTTTTTCCGAAAATAGGTCGTCAGAAGCAGAGAAGATAGAAGCTGCAATAGAATGTCTAGATTACAAAAGCATGGGAGTGGTTTTAGTTGGTAGATTGACGTCAGTTCGTGCGAATTTGGGAAAAATTGAAGTGTTTGATGTTGGATCAATTTCATATGAAAGAGGTCTCCACTAGTGAAGAATTTCTAGTTTGGAAACGTGCAAAATTGGGGACATTCGTGAAAGAAAAGAGGTATCAAAGATAGGTGTCTCCATCGTTGTCTCTTGAGGAGAAAGAGAAGTCGGAGATGGTAGGGGAAGGGTCACTATTAATTGGCTGCAAGTGGATAATGTACTCACACCAACACTCTCCCTCAAGGTGATGCATACATGTCTCTGATGTCCAGATTGTCTATAAGTTTTAGAAGTCCTTGCTAGAAACGAATGTTTGCCAACTGGTCTTCTATTCGGTCCACCTCCATGTGTTTGGTATGGTCATGTTGAACAGGTTGTGAGAGATGATGATAGCAGCTTTGTTGTCACAGTAAAAGTCCATTCTAAATGTAGGGCCGAAACTAATCTCAGTTAGTAATTTTTGAGCAAAAGAAGCTTGCAGAGTCCCTTAGCCATCCCACTATGCTCAACTTCAACGTTTGATAATGTCTCTACTTTATATTTCTTGCTTCTCCATGTAACGAGATTCCCACCTACAAACATGAAGTAGCCCGAAGTGGATTTCTTTACTTGATATTACTTGCCCAATCTGCTTCTGTATAACTTTAAACATTTAGTTGATTATTCTTTAAAAACATGAGTCCCTATTCAAGTAATGATTTTAGGTAACGAGGTATCCAGATTACCACGTCCATATGATCCTCATGTGGACCGTGCATAAATTGGTTTAATACAATCACAATATTTGGACGGGTATGAGAGAGGTAGATAAGCATTCTCACTAGTCTTTAGTACCTTTGTTTGTCTTTGGAACCTGGTAAGATACTCATCGAGCTTGAGATATTGAATAATCAGAGTGTCTACGGGTTTACATTCCAACAATCTCACCTCTAATAGGAAGTCTAGCACATATTTCCGTTGGGAAAGGAATATCCCTCGTCTTGATCTTGCAAATTCAATTCCTAGGAAATATTTCGGACCTCCTAGACTCTTCATCTTGAATTCAGTTGCCAATTGCTTCTAAAGTGTGGATATCTATTCTACATCTCTTAGTTATAGATAGATCTCGCAGTCACAACTTCACATCACAATAAGCAGGGATTCTCATATTTCTTTGATTGCTTTAACCGTTAAGATTAAATAAAGTTACTTGCCTTGCATTAGAGTTATAGTTCCATCAACCGAGTGTCTAGGGTTAATCAATGCATTCCATACACGAGTGCGTGTATATTATCACTACTCCACAATAGCAAATAATTTTTTTTTTAGTGACATCATTCATTTGCTTTCTATATAACCCTTGTAGCGAGCTTTAGATCGATGACTCCCAAGTTAGATTACCATAGGGCACCAGATTTTAAACTCTTGCAGGCTTAATCACTCGAGTTATACAAGCTCGAACTGATGTCTTCCTTTATTCACTGATTAGTACAATGTCCCTTTTTTTTTTCTAGACACTCAGTCTCTAAAACTAAACTTTAACTTAAGACTTTTACCTTGTTTTTGTTTCATTGGTCTAATCCAATCTACACAATACAATTTCACGCACATAATCCCTACTCATCTCAATGTTCCCTGTAATAGCTAAATCATCTACACACTTCTAAAACAATGGTTTATCAACAAATGTAGCTGATGTTTTCAGGGTTTACCTATCATTTTCTGTTCTATTATGATTTATACACATCATCAATAGCTTCGCATGCTAAACACAAGTATTGTGCGCAAAAATGTCAAAGTTCCACATAGATACGCAATGATCAGTCTAACATGCACAACTTTCACTATTCATAAGTATACTAGCTCCAATATTCTCATCATTTCCGGCAAGGCCATTAAACCCACACAAGCACACAAAACAAGAAAAATAAATGCTTAATTTTTTTTAACACAGCAAATGACGAAAGTAGAATGATGGCACCCCCAAACTTATAATACACATTGCCCAAAATGTGGAATGACTGTAAATAAAGAAAAACAAAAGAAACAAAAAATGAAGAATAACAAAAATACATGCAAGAAATAGAAGGAAAACGGGGTCCAGATGACCCCTCTGATCAGCACGGAGGTGGCGGATGGAATTCTGGTGCGGGTTCGTGACCATCTGATGGTAGTGGGAGACGGACGAGCAATTGTCTCATCAACTCGGTCTGCTAGGCTAGCTCTGTGCGCATGTCCCGGACATCAGTCTCAATACATCTCAATCTATCCCATGATTCATCCGCACATAGCTGAATCCCATCGACCCTGCCCACATATGTATTTAGCCTCCCATTCATTATCTCCATCTCCCGTCGGGTAGCCATGGACTCTCTACTAGCAGTGTAGGCCAAATTACGGGTGGCATGTATATCATCACGAAGAGTGTGGATAGTGTCACCCAGAACACCTAATGTCTATGCCAGGCCCTCAATGTCCCTACCCGTGCTAGTCATCATGACAAATAGCTGACGGAGCAGCTATGTGTCAACCTCCAACGGAGCCTATGTTGGTGGTATTTCGGGCATCTCTGCATCCTGCTCATGGACAGGCTACTGCTGTCCCAAATGCTCTCTCTCATGAAGGGACTTGGCCTCTCAAGAAACTCTCCCGATGGGATAGTAATGCCCGCCTGTAAGCAAATACCACTAATGAGACTCGAAAAAATCAATGAGCGATGCTTGTCCCCCAAACTCCTTGAGAAAGGATTTGATCATAAACGAATGTAGCCAAATCAATCTTCTGTCCTCTTACCAAATGAAAGATCAGACCGGCCATGGGGTCAGTGAAGGTAGTCCGGTGTAAAGTAGGCTCTATATTATGGCAAATGAATAACCATAAGATGGCGATCGATGGAGTGAGCTCGATCTGATGACAGACAGATGTCTACAAAGGCCATGCATTTGCTAGTCCCAAAAGAACTTCAGTGATGGTAGACCAATGAAAATTATCGAGAATTGGAGTGATGTTATCCCATGTAAGCTCATAGAAGTCCTGAATAACTTCTGGTGTAAACATAACCTATCATTCCCTTACCTAAGTTTGATGTTCATGCTCAGCCCCGGAAGTTGATGTCGGCATTGAGATTTGCGAGAACTCATGGACCAAACTCTCATACACTGGATTAGGTCGAGAGATGACTTTGTCCCAACCACAGTTGTGGACCAAAGTGGTAAGTTCGAATCTAGGAAAATCCTCCAAAAGGACAAGTTGTTTAGACTGAAGGGCCCAATGGCTGATGATCTCTGAGTATTTGGTACGGGCCTATTGAGTCAAGAAACGGCGAATGCCCCCTTTCGGTGCCCATGTGCGTGCCGTGCCCAAGGTGCTAGCCACATTCTCTTTGCCTCTAGATGTTCGCTTTTGCAGCATCCCGTAAAATAAAACAAAACATGTAAGGCAAGGCGTAAGCAGGAATAGGACCAATTTGAAGCACATGGGACGAACAAGCACAAAGTTAGGTTACCAAAAGTAAAAGAAACACATCATGTGTGATGAATATGGCCAATATGTATGTGCATAAGACAATGCATAAAAATGAGGTAACAAGGCAAAGCACACTGAGCATGGAGGAACATATAGAAGTAGGGCATGAGACAACGACTCAACAAAGTGACAACCAACCCTAAAATCAAGTCGAAGTATGTGAGGGAAGCAACAAAAATATTGTCAACTAGGGACCTTCGTCCCTTGACACCGGTATGAAACATTGAAATTTTTCCAAGCACCCTCTAGGAATATAAAAGAGTGGTATAGTCTACCACATATCACAATTTCACAGCAAACGGATGTCGATTAAATTTGAGATGAGCTTTTCAATTTCTATGATTAAACTAAAACTAGCATGCAAATTAAACTAAAATTACGACTTCAATGCAAAAATGACGTTTCAATGATAGCGATATATTTATATCCCCTATTGGACCCTACGATGATTTATACCTTGTAGAGTCCATTTTCCTTCTTTTGAATGCATAAAATAGATCACACAAATTTACATAATCACATGCATTTAACTATGGAGGCAAGAAAGTGTACATAAATCATTCAATATCCATCAATCGTGTTTGAATTTCAAATTGCAAAATAGAAATTAAAAGATCACGATGCAAGGTTCATCGTTCACCTAGAACGTAAAAAGTCTAGCCTAACATAGATAAAATAAAAGAATAATAAAAGGAGGTGAAAAACCTTGTTCTTTCATTATTCTTGGCTTTCCAATGTGTTTTTTCTCTCAAAGAATGCGTCAACCTAGTTTCTAGATGGTATTTAGCTTTTATAATTGTCCTAAATCATTACCATACGAGTTGGAGTCAGATAAGGAAACTTGACATTCTTCCCCTTTTTCCTCTATGCGATCGCATAGATCAACAGCTTTTCCTCCATTTACTCTCTGATGGCCACTATACGGTCGCATACATAGTAATACTATGCGGCCGCATAGTGTTAAAATCTTTCGAACTCATGCAATTTGATCTCCAACTCCCATTTATGTGTTATTTTGATCCCTTTTCCATTTTCCTCATTCCAATGCATAATTCCCATGATTAATTCAATGTTGCCAACCTTTCATCTTCACTTTCTCCTCTGAAGCATCTTTTAGATATTTGCATGTTAGTCCCTGAACTTTCATTTTCCTCTATTTTAGTCATTTTTCGCTCGTTTTTGCATGCATTCCCTTCCATCCTTCAATGCGGTCCTATAAACACAATTTATATCGAATTAAGCCATATTCAATCATTTAAGTCAACAATTAGTCAAGTAACATTGCTAAATGCATGTTAGAAAATGCACTTATCAGTTACCTAGTTAAAGGTCATTTCATATTTAAGGTCACTCTACCACGCCGATGACAACTATCCTAAATCTCACACACGCGGTCAACACTCACTCACAAGAGTTTAGCGTGTGCAGTGCAGACAATAATGAAGCAACCTATACCAAATGTTCCAAACAAGTTTTAAACTAAGTTAATAGAAATTTTAGTCAGCATTCATTCACTTTACTAGTACTCAGTCACAAGATAACATGTTCAATCACTTCAAAGCGTTACAACATTAAAAACTTTTTTCCTTTTTTTTTGTTTATTAAAAATGACAT
The DNA here is from genome assembly GCA_903798235.1 of Fraxinus ornus. NCBI lineage: Eukaryota > Viridiplantae > Streptophyta > Magnoliopsida > Lamiales > Oleaceae > Fraxinus > Fraxinus ornus. Next base: position 20,505 of record CAIGRF010187083.1, read on the forward strand.
TAAAGAAAAAATTAGAGTGCATGCATGAATTAATATGTAGACACCATGAACTTATAGATGCATACACCTAAAGATCTACTCGATAAGGTAAACCAACAATGTTAGCTTTAACAGCAATGTGAGCTACATCACAATCCAATTCATCATTATGATCTATGAGTTCACTACTTTTAACTCAACCCTTCTTAGAAGAAGAGATAATCTGAGTCAAGTAAGTCATCATTTCAGTCAAGTAACTAACTTGATTAGTTAACAACCTAACTTGAATAGTGATGTCTAGTTTGTTGTTCTTAACCAAGAGCATGTGTGACGTAACACACAATAGTTGTAACACTTGGGAATTAGCACAAGAGTTGAGTAGCCATATGTTACACATATGATCTCTGTCCTATGAAATCCTTCTTCTTGGGTTTAGTGACTCCCAAACCTTTTAGTCTTGATAAAGTCAGGTATAAATATGGTTTTAGAAATGGTAGGGATGTGTGAACTTGTTTCATTAAAGCTTAAACCTTCATTACTTCCAGCTAGTTTGTTCAATCCTAATATGTTATTAAGTTTCTTAGATCCACTAGAAAAAGAGTGAAGTTGTGCGTTGGATTTCTCGAGTTCACTCACAAGAATCTTAACTCTATTTTCTAGGAACTCCTTCTCAGCCTTCTACTCATTCACACAACTAGTTGACTCCCCAAGTTTGGCCTCTAGTATCTCTGTTTCTAACTCAAAATCATGTAATATCTTGAAGGCCGGCCTATTTAGCTTCATCGATTTAAGACTCTCTTCAAACGATATATCATATGCCTTTTAGATATCACCTACATCTTTTGATTCTTCCCGTGAAGAGTAGGATTACCCTATGTCCTAAATTTCTTCATCACCCTCTAAGTGTTCACTCTTAACTACAGAAGTAAAAGCCATATAATTCAAACCTTCCTCGAAATCAAAATTCTCACTTTGGTTGAATTCATCATTAGTGAAAGTGACATTCATAGCTTTGCCTAGGATTTTCTTATAACTTGGGCACACGGCTTTAAAATGTTCAAATTATTGACACTCACGACACCTAACAGATTGAGACATCTTCTTCGTATCCCTAGGATCTTTCTTCTCTCTTTTATCATTCCTCTATTTGCTAGAATCACCTTTAAACTTCACAGAAAGTCTCTTATCGTTCTTGAAATTTTTTTTAACTTCTTATCAAATTAAACTATCTCCTCATCTTTTGGAGTGTTATTATTAGTCATATCGCCAGTGTCTTCCTTAAAAAATGTTGAGAGTTAAAGACTTGTTTTTCTTAGACTAAGGTAGGCTAATATCATAGTTTTAGAGAGACCCCACAAATTCTTCTACCGCAACCGCATTTAAGTCTTTGCTTTCCTTAGCCGTTGTGACCTTCGATCTAAGCCTTACAAGTTGAAATCTTAGAACTTTTCTGAAAATTTTGGTCTCTAAAATTTGTTCACCTAGCTTGAAACTACAATTTACTATATCTTTCAAGTTCGCATAGAACTCATCAAATAATTCAGCATCTTTCATTCTAATTTCCTTAAATCTAGTGGTCAACATATGTAGCTTAGTGTTTTTCATGATCTTAGTTTCCTCATTCGTAGTTTCTAATATGTCCCAAGCTTCCTTAGAAATCTCATTCATAGATACACGTTTAAACTCTTCAGATGATATAGTCATGAAATGGAATGTACTCCCTTATTATTCTAGTTACACTCAGCTAATAGATCCTAAAAGTAATTATTTGCTATACCATGTTTTGGCCGATCCATCTAAGGTAAAGTGGAATCCTTGGCACTTTAGTAAGGGGTTTTCTTTTTTCAACTTCATTTGTGTCATGCATTCACACAAATTAACTTTCCTCTTCATGTTCTCCTTCCAAATTCTCTGGTTAGAAGATTACTTCTTTGAATTTCTTTGTGAAATCTAAACACCGTGTGTGTTTGTGCAAAGAGAAATAATATGATTGCATATGACTTCCTTTAATCAATATGGAAATGCTTTAGGATCCAGTTAGGGTTTGTGTGGTCAAATAGACAAGTACAATTTTGAGCCTTAGTCCCTTTTTGATATTCACTTCACTTTCATGCCTTTGGAAGTGTATTTGTAAACCGAAAGGAGGAAACTTGTTTTCTAATAGCATTTTGCGGTTACTTCTGAGTATAGTGTAAATCTTCGTTCGATAGTTTGTATAACTACACTTTATGATTTAATTAAGAAAAAATATATTAAAACTTATTAATTTTTAAATTTTATCCATCTCTTTGTTTATTTTATTCATGTGCGTGAAGCATATTTTTCTTCAAGTTGTTGTCATCATTCTTAAGTTTGTTGGTGATGATTGTGTTCTAATATTTGAATTAGAGTCAATTTGACAAAATACACGTTATGATGGAATTCTATTTGGTTGACATATAATGTTTAAATTGTGTTTGTATAATCCTGACCTGAACAAAATATCTTTTGGGGTATGAGCTCATAAAATGTCATTTTTAATGATGTTCTGCAAACCATAAATTTGTAAAATTCGCTACTCTGGGATTAAAAATTAAGAGGGCTTCAATAGTTCAATTTTCTACTAAAAAAGCCATCAAACTTTTAGAAATAATAGTCAACCTTTCCTGTTTCAGTTTGATTTTTAGTGAGACATAAAGATTGCTGTTGTTTTAAGCACATAATTTCAAATTTCCTTTCAATAAGAAACTAAATAAATTGAATTTTTTTTTGTCAAATTAATATTTTTTCTATTAATCTAAAGGATATAGTTCCTTAGAGTATCTCCAAGAGACTCTTTAAATATGATATGCTCTCTATTTTAAAAAGTCAACATTTTAAATCATGTTCCAAGAGACTCTTTAAATTAACATTTTAATTTAGAGAGTAGGTTTGGCTATCCAAATTTAGAGAGTCAAACCCACTCTCTATAATTAAATGCATTAAAAAAGTTTCAATTTTCAATGTAGGAAAACAATAAAATAATCTAAAGAAAAGCTAGTTAAAATAAAATATAAAGAAAAATAATAAATATTTCTTGGGAGTGGTAAAATTAAGTGTTAAATATAAAGAAATTCAATTTTAAATGTAAGAAAAAAATAAAATAATATAAAGAAAAGCTAGTTAAAATAAAATATGAAGAAAAATAATAAATATTTCTTGGGAGGTATAAAATTAAGTGTTAAATATATAGAGCTTGTTGGAGTACTTCAAAATTTTAACTCTTTAATTTATAGATGCTCTCCAAATGATAGAATATACTCTTTAAAAATAGAGAGCCTCTTGGAGATGCTCTTAATATTTGTACCCAATTTAAATTTTAAAAAAGTCACATACATTTGATTTTACGTGTATAAAAAATAAATGTCATACTTCAAACAATTTTGTTGAAAATATTAATTTTTATATATTGTTTTCTCGCATAAAGATACATTGAAGGGGCCGATGAGGTATAAGGTGTTTAAAAATAACCTTGTCTCATCAATTTGACCCTGTGAATGTGGTTCTAATGCATCTAATATGGATCAAATGGAATATTCTTTAAAGAATCCTAACCTTTCATATATTAACTCGGAATGTTGAAAGATCCTTTTGTTATGTTTTTAAAGTAATTAGTGAATCTGTGAACAAAAAGGACTAGATTTAATGTGTTGTAAATAGGTTCGAGAATGGAAAGAAAGAAAAAATGACGCCACAATTTTGCTAGACTATCGCCATGACTTTGCTTGAGCGGTAGAAACAGAAACATTTTCGCTAGCATTTCGTCCAACTTTCACTCGAGCGATAGTGTCATCCAGAGAATTCTAATTCACGTTTTAAGGCTTTTTATCCCGCCCTTCAATCCTAAACCTATCGTATAAATACCAGCATGCCTCTGAACTATTTTTTTAAGGTTGAACATTAAGATAACACTACTGCTTCTTATCTACTTCATCAAATTCATCCATAGCTTTCAACTGTTGTTGTTTGATTTGTTCTGACGGTGAGAACATCAAACCCTCTTAATTCAAATACCAAACTGCTTACTTCTTAACATTGTCAGAGTTTTGAAGATCAAGGGAAGGTGACTGGAGTTTCAGTTGTTGTTGGAGAATGCGAAGTTCTTCGTTGAGCCACAGGAGATAGATGAATCCACAAAATTGGGAGTTGGTGCAGGAGCACGCAATCCAATAGGGCTTTGAAAACTATAACTCGAAGTTGGTGTAGGAGCACACAATCCAGGATGGCTGTGGGAATTGCAATCAGGAAGTCGAAAAGTATTAGTGATAGTCATGTCGGCGGACTGTAACTCATAATTCGTTTATAGTGGATTGTTGACTAGTAAAGTACCCGAAGTTTTTACCCAATTGGGATTTCTCCATGATTATTCTGATTGTTTATTTATTGCTTTCATATAATTGAGGCAATCCATCCAACTTAGGAAAATTGACTTGATTGATTAACCATTTAGAGATAATTAATAATGACTTGTTGCTAGTTAATTATTAATTTTTTAATTCCGCATAATCACATATTCAACCCCCCTCTAAGTGTAATTTGGGTCGAACTTCGTAATTTCACCTTTGATTCTTATTCATGGACTTTTTAATCATCTCTAACTTCAAATATTATTCCCATAGTATCCCCGCATTTTAGCATCCAAAGTGTAGAGAAGCTCCCGAATCAACAACATAATCCCCAATAAGAAGACGAAGGATAAAACCACTTTGGTGTGGAAAAATAATGCACGACAGTAGTGAACTCAATTTGGTGTTCAAAAGCTTGGTGATAAGTTTATTGAACACCATACATAGACTAATAGGTCTGAAATTTGTGCATTTACAGGCATTATCCCTCTTTAGGAGCAAGATAATAGAGGTAGCCGCGAAACCACGAGGCAGATGACCACCTTCAAAGAATTCAGTAACTCTCATGTACACATTATCCTGTATAATATCCCAAAACTGCTGGAACAATAAGGACGAGAATCCATCAGTGCTTGCAACATTACCAACTTAATACTAAAATTGCCTTTCGTACCTCATGAATCGAAAGAGGGACGGTTTAGTGCCATATAATCTACCTCCGTTAGTAGATTGGGAATGATATCTGGGGAGATGGGATCCAAAGTCCATAAAGGAGTAGATAATATCCGACATTTTGCATCCAAAAGCCCTTCTCGTTGGATGAGGCTCGGTTCAAACCTACGTGTGCATGATGCATTAAATTATTACTCTCCAATGTAGGGTCACTCTCATTATCAATGTCTACCTGGTCAACCCTCTCCTCATCGTCCTTCACTCATTAGAATACATCACCGAATACACGTCAATTCTACTAACACAGTCCATGTTTCAACCTGAAGAACATCTCCTAGAGAATTGTCATCCTCATAAGATAAGTGGGGAGTGACAACTTTTGAGAGACAAAGGCTAAAAAATCATGGTTCTTGGTCCGAAAGTTGAAGAATCAAAATGCCATGGGCCTTGAATAATCACAAGAAGTCCTCCAATTTCTTCATAATCTAGCCATTGATCCAAATCTGACTCCCTGAGAAACCAACATCCTCTTGCCCACAATCTAACATTATATCAGAGAAAGTAGTACTACTTCGATCACGAGTGTTGTAACCAGTACACTCACCATTGTGTGCAATAATGTTAAATTCTTTCTAGACTAACCAAGGATCATCGCTAGCATAGAAAATGTGGTAAAGACCCTCCCACAAATCCCTCCTAGCAGTAGCTTCGTAGGAGGCTTAGATAGGAGTCAAGAAGATAGGGCGTGCAAGTCTAGGCTCTTCAACTCTAATGTAAAGGAAATGGGGTGGTCATCAAGAACAGTTTTATAGTCCCTAGGTTCCAAAACATTCATGTTAAGATTCAACTCATTCTAAACTTTATTGTTGAAACGTAGATAGCATCGACTAACTGCAAACCTTTGCTAAAGAACAAAGGGCTCCAAATGACCAAAAGATACACCTGATGAAGCTGACTAAGTCTCTTCAAATGTCACCGAGTAGCTACACTCCTACATTCCATATGATAACACCATAAGAACGTGGAATGTGATGAGGTATTATGTGACTGACACCTAGTGACCCTCTTACTTAGAAAAAGAATGTCAGTAGCTCAAAGGGTATTTCTTTCGTGTGACTGTGGTAAATCCATCATCCTCACTCCTTTCTTCTATCCCTACCAAGTCATCAAAAAGAAAATATATGAAATGGCCCTGTAAATGAACCTCAATCTGTGGTGGACACTCTGTGTCTGACTGCTCTGAATGTAAAGAAGAAATAGATGCATCCACATTCTGTTGGCAGGTGGGAAGAATATAGTAAATGGATACTGATTCCTGCCTGGAGTAAGATCTTTGTTATGAGTTTCACAAATGCTCATTCTCAATTCTTTATTTCAAACAGAAATGTACACCCATGAACTTCCTCGGTGTATAAAATTTTTGATCTCACAATTAATTCTCAAGCTCAATCACACTTAATTATCACATTCAAGCCGTAGTCCAGAACCAAACTATATAGTTAATTCTCGAGGTCTACCCTTAAATATGTACTTTAAATGCCCCTATTGTGAATGTAAATCTCAAAAGACACTTCTTAAACTATGCATTATTTGGTACTTCTTGAGGTAATAGAATCCTATTTACATAAAATATCTTTAAATTTGGAGATATTATCATATGCTATTCTATATGCTCATTTAGAATGACTTTTGCCTCTTGTAGAAGAGCTTTCGGAGGAAACTACCTTAATTCTTGTTTGAAAACTAATTTTTAAAATCATTTTCTATTCCAAATGTTCTTTTAGAGGAAGTCATGTTGGACCAGATTCCTCTAAAATCTCTTTAACTAGAATACACACTTTCATAAAATTAGTCAAACTGGTATAAAAGCTACTTTTGTGCCTCAAAAGCTCTTTTTGACCTTTCAAAAGCTATACAAAATGGGTCCTATATTAGATTTAAAGCAAAATAATGTCCTTCGTAAGCGTGAACAGTTCATTTCCAATAAAAACAATCTAGGTATTCCTTTTAGATGCTTTTAAGTTATGCTGCTATTGCAATATAGCCCATGTTTGTCTACCATTATTCAATGAATATGAATTTCTGAAGAATGTGTGGTTAAAATGTACGTGCAAATATTTTATTATAAGAATATGTGGTTGAAAGTTAGTTTGAGAGAAAAAAAAGGAGTTTTGAAATAATGGCACACAAATAGGGGTATAAAATATAATATCTAAGTTTAGGTCTATTGTTATTGCATACAAATGTATTGTATTCGTGCGTCCAAACAAGTTACGATTTTTTAATTTTTACGAATTAGTGACATCATCAATGTATGGATGTTTATCCAATATTTCTGTAATGTATGAATGTTTATCCAATATTTTTGCATACTCTTTTGATTTAAACATCTGTTTACTATATGGGAAATCTGAAGTAACAGATATAGTCCAAACAATTCAAAAAAACTTTCTTGCATTCTGTAAAATTGCGGCACTACTAGTTACAACTATTTTCCTTTTTTTTTGTAGCATAGAGGCTGAGCAAAAACCTCCGAAGTGTTGCAAACAATGTCACATAGCTCCTGTATGCAGTCGTGTATCCAGTTACAAGGTAATAACGGAGGCTACTTATCATTGTCTACTTTCGTATGATACTTTTGATATGTGTTGGTACGTTAGACTATATCAAACTCAACCTACTCTTGGTTTCCCTTGTCCTCCTTGCCTACAACATGTATTGAGTTCTTGTGTTAGTCATCACAAAGGAGTAAAGAGGTTGGTTACTATTTGATTTTTATAAAGCAGAACATGTATTGAGTTTCTTTTGTGGAAATCTTCTTCCTTGTAGAAATCATTATTGCCTTTTTGTGTACCATGCCTTAGAACGTTATACATCAAAGTCAGATGGAGTCAGATGTCAATATAAACAGATCCTATATAAAGGCTCACTCTTCCTTGTGAAATAGTGAAATCTATTTGTTGTGACCGTGTCGTAATGCTGAGTCTTGGCAAATTTTTTTTTGTTAATTTCTTTCTTAGAAATCCATACAATAACCTTTGCTTTTGAGGAATGGACCTCAACTTTATTTGACTTTTGATTGATTTTTTTTTTTCTAGATTAATATAAGAAACACTGAAAAACAGAAGTTTATATTAAATTATGGATGATTGTATTAAATTAAAGTCTACCTATTGCTATATATTTTAATTCTCAATTATACAATCTAGTTCTATTGATCCATTCGTGACAATCGATAAAGCTAAGGTATTTAACATTCTTTTTCAAGATAAATTATTTATATTTTAATCATGACCTAAGTCTATTCCTAGTACGAATTCGAAGGATTAGAATGCATTAAATTTTAGATTATATATATGACCCGTGTGTTCACATTATCATGTTCTACATTAATTGTGAGTCTCCAAACACTATTACAAGCAACTAATTTTCTTATTGGTGATCAACCAATTAAATAATAAAATGCAAAATGCAAAATTTATCAAAAAAGCAAAAACTACTAGTCTTGAACTAAAATAAATAAATAATATGGTTCATGTTCATCCAATATAAAAAAGGATCTAGCAAAATATGTTTCTAAAGATAAAAAAAGTAAGAATAATAGAAAAAGAATCAATTTATAAATATTAGAATGAGATTTCACGGTCTAATTCTATTTATTGTTCTTCAACCTCGAGCTTTGATTCTTAAAGTTCTTGTTGTTCTTGATTCAATCCACGTGCTAGATATGTTCTCCTTTATAATGGATATTGAATTAGTCCCTTATTTCACGATAAATGTTATGATATGGATGTGGTTTGAGAGGTGAAAGAGAGAGTAAGCGAAAGAAAGATCTTTCGATGGCTGCACTTTTCTTGTATTATACAAGGTGAAATTAGGTCAATAAAAATGTCAAAATGGGGGTTCCAAAAGAGTTCCAATCAAATAAGGAAAGTAGCCTTAGCATCACACATGATTATGTCTCTACGAAGCTATTAGTATTATTGTCATAAATTTATCTCTTGATATTTGATTACAGTGATTCAAAGAGAGTTGGAAAGAAAACTCGAAGGTCTACAATTATTGTAGAAGCAGTATTCTCCCAATTCGAATGTTTACTATGCCACAAATGGGGCTCAATATTTGACTAAAAATCTAAAGTGTAACTTGTGCGATTGGAAATTGATTTGTAAAAATAGTTTGACTTTACTCCTTTGACTACTAATTGTATCCAACTGATCCTATGTGGTCTTCAATCACTATTTTGTAGTCCGGATCACTACACCCAAAAAAGGCTTTTGCAGCATTTTTCCAAGTGTTGCGAAGGCCGGTGTTGCCGTTGAGAGAAGACTTTTTGCAGCGTTTTTTCAGCATTACGGTAGACCTCTTTTGCAGCGTTTTTTAAACGTTGCGGTAGACCCCCTTTTGCAGCGTTTTTTCAGCGTTACGGTAGATCTCTTTTGCAGCATTTTTTAAACGTTACGGTAGACCTCTTTTGCAGCATTTTTTAAACGTTGCGGTAGACCCCCTTTTGCAGCGTTTTTTCAGCGTTGCGGTGGACCTCTTTTGCAGCGTTTTTTAAACGTTGCGATAGACCCCCTTTTGCAGCGTTGCGATAAACCTCTTTTGCAGCATTTTTTAAACGTTGCGATAGACATATTTTATATATATATATATATGGTAATTGACCGTTAAAACTGAATATGACACTTTGTGAACAAATTTTGAAATTGCATAAAAATTGATAATTTCATCATAAATTTTTGAATCAATACAACATTAGAATGTGTTACAACACAATCTATCTAAAAATGAGTAATGATTAATAAAGAGCGAAACTATATTAAACTAGTTACAACACAACTTATCTAAAGTTCTTATTGTCATATACAATATATTTCTGACCAAATTACCCTCTCCTTCGAGAACGAAGTATCTTCATCAATGACACACTGTTGTAAAAATAGAAGGATCCCATTCTGCTATCTTAGTTTGTCCTGAACGTGCTTCCTTACTCCAATTGTCAACACTTTCATAGTTTCACCAATAGCAGATTCCTTTAACCTTCTCTCCTTCTTCTTCTCCACTTGCCTCTTCAAGAACACTCTGAATTAAAGAATCATATGTATGAAACATTCAGCAAACATGGTTTGTTACTCAGTATTGAAAAACATTAAAAACACACGCTAAGTAGAATAATGTTTAACCATGTGGTTTTGTATCTGAAATTCAAATCTAAAAGTGCTTAATCAATATGTTCGATATATTGCAAAGAATAAATTAGATAGGACTACAAAGTACAAATCGAAAAATGAAGTTCAAATCTTGGCACATAATGATCTTTCAAATTAAACTGTAAATTTTTTTTTCTCGTTCTTCTAATTCTTAAAACACAATGCGAAAATAAAATTTTCAATTATTGTCACGGATGAATTTCCTGATTGTTAGTAGTCATCATGGAAACGAGTGTCATCGAAGGCGTCTTCGTGACTACAGTTATAACACATAAGAAACACGTACCATATTAGTTTCGACCTATTTTACTAAGATCATATCACTCTCGTGAACACAGCATAGTGTTTTGGGATCCTTGAGATAAAAACAGACAAGTTACTTTAAGTTTCCAAAAACTAAAACCAACAAACATTAACTCAAATAACATAAATAGTTGAGAGATAAAATACACTACAATAAAGCAAAGCATTTATTGTTATATTGATGTTGAAGAAACTAAAAACACCAAACAATCTATTATAATTGAACTTGCTCAAGGTAAATCACTTTGTAGTTTCCAGATTCTCTTGGAAGATTGAACTTAACTATGTCAGATGAATACTTCTATGCCGGGAGATATCTATAGTTCAACTGAGCTGCTGCTTCATATCACCTGCATTGCAAATGATAAAAGAATGTTATATGTGATATCAGTTGATAATTGAACTAGATTTCTTTAACTTGTTTTTTCTCTTAAAGACGAATATGAAATGATAGTTCACAAGCTGTGTGGTCATCCACCAATACATGAATCAGGCAATTAAAAGGGATTTGAACCTTTATGACATGTCTACAACAGCGGACTAGTCAGTACCAGATCATATTAAAGAAGAAAAAGAAAGCGAAAATCTGGTCCACGATACTTTCCTTCCATGTCCAGTAGCCAAACATGCACTTACAGTTAAATTTACAGACACCACTTGATAGGTAAAGCTGAAACAGAATCCTAATAGCCGATCCAAATATAAGTACGTGATAAGATAGCGTTAAGTTTTTCCCTATATAACTACTGATTATACCTACGGTAAATCACCATCGTAAAAATTGAACTTAGAAAATCTCAGACTTGCAAGAAAAGGATTAAAAAAGATCCCTAAGATACTAGTACTTACAAAATAAATTTATCTCAACAAAAACATACGGGGAAAAATTCATCTCAACAGCAATTTGGGGCACTTCAGCATGAACAATAGCTTGCATTTTTTATTAGACGTCTCTTACTACCTCTATATTCTATAATCTTTTATTGCAGAAAGTAGAAAGTTTAGTGGGTTATTTTGGGATGGAACAATATCTCAAGCAATATCAATCTACAGGTATCAATTATACCTGTAAACAAGAAAACAAAAAACTTCAATGTAGAGAAAATCTATTAAAAATTCAAACCAAATATATGCAACCAGTAAATGAATGGTTCTCAAGGACCTACTAATAAGGAAACGTAACAAGATTTATGTTTATTGCAAAGTACAATTCACAATCAATCCAAATCCTATTTTGAAAGTGCATCTGCCTCATTGTCTCTTTTAGAAACGGAGCTGGATAGTGGATACTGTTACAAGATTTATCTGACAAGTTAAACACAGCAGAACAAAAAGATTGCAAATCAATTAAAAAGATTAGAATTCTTTATCTCTCTCTCTCATGTGTTGTCCTTAATGAAATTTCTTAATGAAATTAGAAATTAACATGCAAAGTATACACAGATTTTCTTCCTATCACTACACCAAAATAGATTTTCTTCCTATCACTACACTGGAGAATCTCACTATCACATGCATGATTTGAAATACACAGAGATAGCCACGTAAGATTTCTGATGTACCTACCTGCTCAAAGAACAAACAAACTTTGAACAAGTAATAACTAAAAGTAAGCAGATTCACATAGTAGATTAAAGTGAAATGCAGCACACTGTCACTACTAAAATTATAGACTAAGCACTAAAAATCCATTTCTAGAAAGCCAATCACCAAAGCATATATAGCATTACAGAGGTTGATTTGCAATGCTTAGGAAGCTACTTAAGCATTTCATTGAGACTATAAATCAAACACTTTCCTAGCAAACATCAAAAAACATAAAATAAAAACAATAGACAGCAGAATTCACTTACCAGGGCAATGGTAGGCAACCCAATTTCAAAACAAAGAACAAAAAAGGAAGGCAGCCCAATTTAAAAAAAAAAAAAAAACTATGTTCACTCGTAGATACAAGTTTTCGGTGCTATGAAGAAAAAAAAAATTCAATTTCAATCTCAGACAAAACGACTCCTTAATGTTTACGTACCTCAAGGTCGAAAGCTGAAGCACAGAATCACACAGAGATTGACATCCCACCACCACCGCCACCTCCTCCCCCAGACTACCAACTTTATTATCACAGCCACGATGGAGTAGAACCAAAAGCTTCCTTCAAATCAAAAAAACAAATATTGAATGATTTCAGTAATTGACCAGCTAATCATCAATGAGCTCACGAGAAAATGAGTTCTTATTTCAAGAAAACTCCACAAAATCCCCCACGCCACGTACAATCTGGAGCTAATTTGGGGCAGCATAGCACTTACCAGAGAAAAAATGGAGGAAAGAATCCCGATCTGCAGCGCCCCATGATCTGCAATGGCAGTAATGTTCTCACCGGCACAGCAGCGCCAGCAGTCCCGCGCGACGCTGCTATCTCAGCAGCGTCGCTAGGTGGAGAAGGGAGGGAGGGGGAGGAGAGGATGGAGAATGCCGATAGTCGTTGGGTGGAGAGGGAGAGGGAGGTGGAGGCAGAGGCGGAGAAGGTGAGGAGACGGGAATGATAAATTAGGGTAAAGATGGGATTGATAAATTAGGTTTTAATATAGCGTTTGAAAAAAGGTATATTTTTTGCAGCGTTTATATAAATGCTTCAAAAAATATACCTTTTACAGCGTTTATATTTATTAAACGCTGCAAAATACAATTTTTGCAACATTTATTTACAAAAATGTTGCTAAAGCTTAATTATATTAACCAATAGCAACATTCACTTATTAAAATGTTGCAATAGACCCCTTTAGCAACACTTAACTACCGAATGTTGCCGTTTATGTGTTGCAAATGGTGTTTTTTAGTGTAGTGAATCAACTATTAGATAATTGAACTTTGGTCTCCAAACTTTGAATTTCTTCCATTTTCACCCATTTCTCATACGTTTGTTCCAATTCCACTAATTTGTATTAAGTTAAACCTAACAAACCTAATTAAGCTATACTTTATCCAAATCAATAACAACTGGAGATGTATTTTTTAGATCTAGAGGTTGTAGCTTTTCTTACAAAGAGAATTGGGGGCTTGTTTTTCTCTGCTTGCTCCTAAATTCTCCTACCACTTCTTGTCTGCTAGATTTTCAACGTTAGCGCATAATGGCGCGTAATGATGTATTTTATGCGGCTAACATCTCTGACTTTCTACCATTTCTTGTATTATTTTGGCAATAGAAGCCTTCACTTTCAAGCAGTGGTACTGAGTCGGAGAAATTATGGCTAATAGTTTGAGCGATGTTTCCTCTCACTGTCGTTTTGGATTGGCGTCAGTGTTTAGGAGCTCATCACTCCTATATCTCCTAGCTATAGCTTTTGGTGAAGATTCCTCCCCTAGATTTCCTTCCGTGAGATTAATTTTTTACATATTATAAAAATTTTGACTTACAGTAGAGTTTTGTGGTTTACTTTGTTCCAGTTTCCCACATATGGCGCCAATTTGTTGACGGTAAAACCTTGATCGAATGATTTTATTGGTAAACAATTACAATTACAATCAAAGTCAAAGTAAATACAATCAACAAATCCTCTCACATACTATGAGTTTCACCTCCTACATTTACTAGTTTAGATGCTTAAACTAAAATAAGAGGGAAAATAGTTATTTGAGAGTGAGATATTTGAATTTCATGCCTTCTTCGAATGGAGGAGGAGGTATTTATACATTTTCCTCCAAGTGTTGGATTGGTCTTGCAATTTTAGTGTTGTACCTGTAAGTGTTATGCCCTAGGTCTAATCAACTTTGGACATAAACGCTTTTAATGTATATATAACCGATGCATATTTATGGCAACATCTAGTATTTAATCAAATTAATATTCTAATTAATTAAATAATAGAATCCGTAGATTCAAGTCTTGACGATTTGTTAATCACAAGGAGTTGTGATTGTGAGATACAAATCACATATGATTGAATCTTAAATCGTCCGTGGTCGTATGTAATAACGAGATACGGATATCGTTATTACGGATAGACCATCACGTGTGGCATTTCTTACTTATGAAGTAAGTAGTTGATCTCACAAGCTAAAGTGTGGAGACACTTGAATGAACACGTGAATGTTTTGTTATAGAACAAAACATTGGAGACCCGCTGAGAGATTCCACATGGAACACTATCTGAGTGTCAGTGGTTAATCTCTAACGTTCGGTAGTGGAATTGGTCCTTTGACTTGAGGTCATCATAGTGCCTTATATGAGGACAGTCATGCTTTGGTGATGTCGGATGTTGCTCTGTCAAGGGTCGCTAATACGGCATCGTTCGGGTATGTCAAGAATCGTATGAAGGTTGTGAATGATCAATAGAGGATTCGTCACTCTTAGATAGTAAGAGATTATGATCTACATTTCATCCAGTTAAGTTGATAATGAAATCCTTGGCCAAGGTGAACTCATAAGTCGAAAAGGAGTTTTCGACTTACATTGACTTAACAGTAGGATAAAAGACATGATCGATAATTGAGATTGACACATATCCATATCTCATAATTGATCGGATCATATTGACGAAAGGATTATAGTTTCACGGTAAACGAACAAGTTTGGTTTGTCATATCATATGACATTTCCCGTCACATGTATTGCCCTGACACATTGCTAGATGTCAATCTGGGACGACGAATGTGAATTAATGATAAATTAAAAAGGGGTATTTTAATTTATCAATTTTGATTAGATCAAAATAATAATTCATGTCGTTAGGCATCGTGATCGGGAACCTAATGGGTCACACACAAAAGAGAATCAGAAGAATGAGATTTACCAATTAATTAATTGACAAGTGTTGGATAATTAATTAATTGGGTTGCTTATTAAAAGGCCCGAATTAATTAATTGGATTAATTAATTCATGGACCAGATTTAATTAATTTGATTAATTAAATATTGGACCGGGTTTAGTTTAAGAGACGGGCCGAGCCCACTTGGACTTACATTAATAGGCTCCTAGGGTTTGAAAAAGGTAAAAGGATTATTCATTATTCTTGCTAGCACGAGAAAAGAAAAACCCTAGCCGTCATTCTTGTTCTCTGTGTGGATCACCATTGGAGGCTGGACAATTGGACAGCTTGGATTGTAGTTCGTGATCATTCAAGTTCAAGAAAAACATTGGAGTTCGTGAATCAGCAAAAGAGTTTGCAGAATTCATTAAAGGTATTATTTCTATCACAGTTTCTATCTAAACACAAAGCGGATCCTTGTATGGGAATTGAAAAATTGTTTTAATTCCGCTGTGCATGTATAAGTAGATTCCCAACAGTACCAGTGGCTACCTCTTATTAGCAATATGATAACTAATTTTGGTTAAGAATTACATTTTATTCATTTTCCAATATGCCTCTTATTAACAGCCTATGGCCAGTATGTACATGGTGGATGGTTTGAAATACTTAGGCAATCCCCCATGTTTTTTTATCCTTTTTTTACTGTAGTTTTTTGTACATCGTTGAGGGAGAATATTGAGATGTGTTCAGCGGAGCAACTTTATTCAAAACCACAGGCTTCTCTATGAGGTCTAACTTATATAGTTTCCTAAGTACGAGTTTAATATTTATATTAATTTGAGGACTTTTCTTGTTCACGCGATGAACATGTAATTTACATAAATTTCCTTCGTAGTGCATGACATAAGTCATTTCTTAAGGAGATATTTTACTATAGCTATGAATATTTAGTGTATACTGCAAGGTTTTTTTGGCAGTTATCGAGGATAGTTCCCTGCATGCATTAAAAGCTCGTGTAATCCACATTTGATCTTATCTATTCAGTTGTTATATCTTGGTCAGGCTCCTAGAGGCTTTTAGCGGTTACAATAGTGAGAAATGCTTGAATGGCCTTAATTTCTTGTTGGTTCAATCGACTGTTAGGACCTTTCATCTGAACCTATAAATATATTCTTCATTTTTACCTTTGTCGTTTCTACTGCTTGCATGTACTTTGCGACGACATTCGTGTTATCGACATTTCTTCTTATTTTTTCTTGTAATACATATTTATTCCATCCAGGTTCGTGTTCATCCCATCTTTGTTTTCAAGATTTGTCTATGTGAGTAATTTTCTTGATTTCGGACATTCTTACCTTGGAGGTGACCTTGATTGATATTTTTATCTTCGAAGGAATCTTGAAGCTTTGTTGTTGATTTTATAGTGAAAATTTCTTTTGTGACCTTTAGTGTTACTTTGGGTAGTCACTCACAATCTAGGGTTTAGGAACATGCTGGGGATAAGGTCTCACCAATTTATATTAGTCAGAATGGGTTTATAGCTTTGCTATGCCCCAAGTAGCTTTAAACCCTTTTTCTTCTAGACACGCAACTTTTTATACCTACTGAAAATGGGGTTCTCAATCCCCTTTTTCTTTACCATCTTTTTGCCTTTGATGATGTGCATGAAAGGATTAGGTTTTACTCATCAAGAGTAGTGGTTAATGTTTCGATATTCAAAGAAAGTGTTATTTTCATTACCGGGCATCATTCATGGCTTCCTCTTTCATGTGTAGGTTACATTGACATTTAGTTTATGAGAAATGAGGATTAACTCGATGCTACTTCCAAACGTCAAAAGTGGGCACCTACTCCTTCTAAAGACTCGAGAAAATCATCCGCTAATGTTACCAAGATTGATGCTAAGCTTCTTCGCCTTAGGAAAGAGCTTTAGTTTGTTAGGAATGAGTAGTTCGCTATTTCTAATGACCTATATCAGGCGAAGAGTAAGAAGACTTTGCTTTCTAACCAGCTAGAGAATACCAGATAAAATAGCCTCTCATGGAGTCTGGTCTTTCTGAGGTGAAGGCCAATGAGTAAAGGTTCATGGAAGAGTTCATGTAGGACAGGGGCAACAAGGTTCTTGATATTATTAGGGATGTTCATCCTAAGTAGGACCTAAGTATTTTAGGATTGTGAAGAGGGTGTCAAAGACACCTCTGTTGGTTTTGTTAGCCATTCAAGCTTCTAGCGATTTGTCCTTTTCTGTAGAACATGCCTCTATTCCTCCTAGCGAAGTTACTGCTATGCATAAGCCAAGCGAAAATACCCTAGGGTCTAAGAAACCATCAAAGCTTGGGGCATCCAGTTTAATGTTTCTAAAGAAATGCTCATCCTTGTGAGGATGAGAATGAATATCATGATGGTGATGTTCTCGTTCCCATTCACGAACTTGATGTCCATCCCTATGGTCACGTCAACGTGTTGTTAGCCTGCTTGGGGACGATGATAATGCCTATTATTGGACACTTTTGAGTTTTCAATTTCAGTCGAATGTGGGGTTTGCCCCAAGTGGACAACACAACAGCTAAGTCTCTATTATCTTCACGAGTAGCAGTCATCTCAGTTTGGATCGTCGCTAATTGAGTTTGTAACTACTGTTGATTAGTGGAAAGTTGTGCTAATTGTCGGGTGATGACATCAAATTGGGATGAGTCCATGGTCAGGGTACTGGACTAGATATGATAAGAAAACAACTATGCAATGCATGCAATGTACTATCAGCTAAATGAAGTGTATTGGAACTAGATATGACAAGACCACTGATGTAGATTGAGTCTATAACACACAAACAATCGGATTGCACCTTAAGAAAACAAAAACATTTTTCTTATTTTATGAACAACCAAAACCCTACAAAATATTTTAGAGTCTTAAATACTGAAATAATAGATAACCTACTGGCCTAGCAGTCCCTTAATGGACTGGGCTACAAAGCAAAATAAGTAAATATTGAAAATAATAAAATAAGAAACATTAAGTGCCGCTTTGACTCAGTAAACGAATTCAAAAGCCCAAAATCCATCATACAAAAGATATGCCATTTTCTTCGAACGCCGACCATCCAAACGTTCCAAATATGTAAGTGTTTGTTCTTTCACACTAGCATCATCATTCTTCCCGGGATCAATGGGATTCGCCCTCGAATCAAAACTGGTATTACCATCTTCCATATTATCTCTATGGTATGGCAAAAGATGTTTCACACTAAACACATTAGAAGTTCGGATATGAGAAGGAAGTCGAAGGCGATAGGCATTGGGATTAATCTTCTCTGTAATTTCTACCGGACCAATAGTACGAGGTGATAACTTCGAATATTCATGAGAAGGCACCCGATCCTTAGTCAGCACCGCCAAAACATAATCCCTAACGTCAAACTCAACGGAACATTGATGCCGGTAAGCTATTTCCTTATACTAACGGTTGAACTCCAACAGCTTAGATCGTGTCTCCTCGTTAACCTGTTGCAAACTACAAACAAAGTCAACGACCGTCCCATACAACCGAGTCTTAGAGGGCAGGGCCAATAATCAACAGGACTGCGGGGCAGAATACTATACACAACTTGAAAGGGACTGAAATTGGTGCTCTTATTTCGAGCATGATTATAAGCAAACTCTTCCTGGCTGAGCCACTGATCCTATGAGCGAAGATTATCCCCAACTAAGAACTGCAACAAACCACCTAAAGATCGATTCAGTACCTTAGTTTGCCTATTTGTTTGAGGGTGGTAAGCACTACTGACATTGAGTGACGTGTTAACTGACTTCTATAAGCTTCGCCAAAAGTGATAAATGAAGCTCGTGTCTCTGTCAGACACAATAGAAGTAGGCAACCTATGAAGATGATAAATTTCTCTGAAAAAGAGCTGGGAAACATTGATAGCATCAATGGTACACTTACAAGTTATGTAGTGAGCCATTTTTGAAAACTGATCCACGACCACAAAAATGGAGTCATTACCACGCTGTGTGCACGGTAAACCCAAGATAAAATCCATGCTGATATTAGTCCAAGGAGCTAAAGGCACCGGTAAAGGTTGATAAAGACCAGCGTTCGTGGCTTTTCCTTTAGCCACATAACATACCCTACACCACAAGACAAACTTCTCTACTTCACGGCGTAAAGTAGGCCACAAATGCCTTTTGAGCCTCAGATGTCCACTGAAGCTTACTCTCCTTCATGCAATCAGTAGTGGGAGACATGATAGAGCTAAAGTGCTGAATAAGCCGTTGATAAAATGACGCCAAACCATGGAAACTCCGCACATAAAAAATGGATTGTGGTCGTAGTCAGTGTCGGATCGCATCAATCTTAGCTGAGTCAATCGTTACCCCCACCGGATGACACTACATACCCTAAAAATAGCACACCATCGGTATAAAATACACACTTATTACGGATTGCAAAGAACTCTTCCCTACGTAAAATAGCAAGGACTTCCCGTAAATGCACACCATGAGACTCCTCTGACCCACTGTACACCAATATATCGTCAAAGTATACAACCACACACTTATCAATAAACAGTTGAAGGGCATTGTTCATCACCTGTATGAACCCGAAGGGCATAACCAGCCACTCAAACAATCCCTCCCGCGTCTTAAACGCTGTCTTCCACTCATCACCAAGACGGATTCTAATCTGATGGTAACAACTTTTCAAGTCCAGTTTGGTAAACACTGTTGCTCCTGCCAACTGGTCAAGTAAATCATCTAATCTCGGTATTGGAAAGCGATAATGGACTATTATTTTGTTGATGGCTCTGCTATTAATACACATCTGATAACTTCCATCATTCTTTGGTACTAAAAGCGCGGGGACTGTACATGGACTAATGCTATCTTTGATATATCCTTATGCACCAACTTCTCTACATGCTTCCTCAACTCCTCATGTTCCGTGCAAGCTCATTTGATAATGTGGACGGTTAGGCAGCAATGCACCAGATACCAAATCATTCTGGTGCTGTATATCCCGTAAAGGATGAAGACCCTATGGAAGGTCCTCTGGGAACACATCATAGAATTCAGATACCAAGGCGGCAATTTGGGGTGAAGACCCGCCCCTCGGCGACCATAGGAATCGCCGACATTTCCGTCGCCTCAATTCCTACTAACAAAAATACGATTCATTCTGCCAACATCTCATGCACAAACAATGATCGAAAAAGTAGGTTGCTACTGTCTCCTACTGAAGAGGTACAATGAGCATCCTTGGAGGGTAGTAATACAATATTCTGACCCGAAAAGGTAAATGTATACGCATTTTGACGCCCTTCATGACACACATCCCTATCAAATTTCCATGGACAACCCAACAACAAATGACATGCATCCATAGGTACCACATCACACCAAACACTATCATGATACACATTACCAATAGAGAAAGGTACCGAGATACATCTAGTAACACAAATTTCATTACCTCATCTCAACCATGCCAGGCTATAAGGAGCATGATGGGGTTTGAAGCCTAACTTCAGCTTCTATACTGCCGCCTCTGATATCACATTTTCACAATTGCCTAAATCAATGATGAACCTCACACCTTCCCCTAATGGTGTACGTGGACAGAAAGATGTTCCTCTACAAGTCCTCGAACGACCCCTTAGGCGTAAGGCACGCCCGTCGCACAACCAAAAGAGGTCCCGTGTCACCCGTATGCACTACTTCGTCCTCATCTTCTTCATTTACCATATGAAAGGGATCTTAGACATAGGATTGTGTTGCTTCTCCGATCAACAAGCTTGGACGTGACTGTCGATCCGATGGAAAGTCCCTCCTCAAANCCGAAACACTGACTACCACGTCCTTATCTACCAAAAGGAGCCTAGCCACTCAATTTTATAGTTAGAGGAGCCACAGGTCGAGTGTTCCTATCAACGCCACGACCCCTAAATGTGGAAGATTGGGAAGGACCAGATGTGGGATTTAGGATGAATGGTCGACCCTCACTTCCTGATGGACCACCAGAACTGCTTCCTAAAAAATGTCGTGTTTACTGATTTTCAGCCTGAAGTGCACGTTGACGAGCCTCTGAAACAGACAACGGAGAAAACATATTAAGAACATCCTACAAATTCCAACATAGCCAATCAATGTAGCATGCCACCAACTGATCCTCCGACTCTCACACAACATTACGAACTATCGATTGGTAAAACTCTGTTGAGTAAGCATCTACAGAATGGTTACCCTGCCTTAAATTCTGTAACCGCTGATACAATGTTCTGGTATAATTAAAAGGAAGGAACGTCGCCTTCAACAGTTTCTTCATCTTTTCCCACAACAGAATTTTTGCCTTGCCCAGACGAATCCGATTCTGTTTAAGTTGCTGCCACCAAGCAGTAGTACGACCACTCAAATGTGTAGCCACCAAGTGTACCCTCTTATTGTTGGGCACATCTTTGTAGTCAAAGATCTCCTCCACTGTCGCTAGCCAATCGAGAAACTCTTCTACCTCTATCTTACCGTAAAATTCAGGGATATCAACATTGATTCCAGATTCCCAATGTTGAAACGTATTCTACTGTTGCATACAGGGCTATTGAACACGACTGCCACATGCATCCGACAAGGTCTCCTCGTTTGACCTCTCGCTTGATTCATATCCTTCTTCCCCAACACTTGCAAGGCCACGACGTAGAGGGGCAGGAGGTGTTTCATTTATCATAACCTCTGTTGTCCACGTTATAAACTAATCAAATCGAACTGTCAATGCATCGATTTGATTACGCAGATCCACAACTTCATCAATTTGGCCACCACGACCAGCACGTCATCTTCCACAAACCATGCTCTCGTACCAACTAATGTTGATCGAGTCTACAATACACAAATAATCGGATTGCAACTTAAGAACACAAAAACGTGTTTCTTATTTCATGCGCACCCAAAATCCTACAAGATATTTTAGAGTCTTAAATACTGAAATACCAGATAACCTCCTGGGCCAGCAGTCCCTTAATGGGCTG
>CAIGRF010187097.1:0-11831 GCA_903798235.1 Fraxinus ornus
GATGTCCGGGCCAGCTTGCGCGCACCTCGACTAATCCCACGGGGCCCTGAAGTTTACAGCCGTTTCTCACCTCAGTGGCCCTGAGGGGACTCGAACTGGTGACCATTGGGGAGCAAATCCAAGGCCGACCAATTGAGGAAAAAGCTACAGATATATAAAAATCTTGAAAATCTGCATCTACTCATCTCGTGCCCTTGGACGAATTCCTAGTCTGGTCCTTATATTTGCACCCAATAGCTTCATATCTTCAACCTACAAAGTACAAAGAAGTGTATGGTTATGCCATCTACAAATACTCGAGCAAAAGCAATAAATTCTAAATCAAGCAAGGCAAATTTAAGCTGAATAAGAAGAAAATTTCATCCAAGATAATATCATGTGAAAATGTAGACACCTGAAGCTACCATGTCAGTTGGAGAAAAGAAAGGTCCAAGGCTGGGGTTTCTTTCTCCTCTCTTCTTTTGTAATCATTATTGAGCAAATTTCTCTCGAATGCTAAATAATTTAAATTTGTATGCCTTGAAAAATATTAGTAGCTACAGAAGTTTCTCATTTGTCTATTTATTTTTTAAAATTAAGAATCAGTCAAGTAACTTCTCTCTAGAATGATTGAGTGAATTGGAACGTTCATAATATTATGTCATGTGAAATACTGGATAACAAGTAAGTTTTACTAAAGGACAGTGCTTGAATGTTCGTAAAGAAATTTTAATAGCCCAACTCTGGCCACATAGAAGCCAATTTTTGTGAAATCCGCTTGCCAGATTTTGTGCAGCCACAACAGAGTGAATCTGATTCAATTTTTCATTACCCAAATATTCTGTAGAACAGAAAATGAAGATTTCTTGTAGCTGTTTTTGGGTACTACTTTAAAAAGAAAAATGGAAGTCAGAAGGCATGTATCCTATAAACGGAACTCAAGGCCCATGAATGTGGCAGGGAAGAGCAGAAGAGAAATTTGGAAATGCAGAAGAGTTTCTTTACCAAAACAGAAGCAACTTAATCTGGTTAGACTTCTTCTGAGTACATTAGAGTTTACGATTACCAAACACTATATGTGCAAACTATTTGCACGATTGACATACACTGTTTATAGTGAGCGTGTTTGGCGAAACTTATATTATAATTTAAGTTGATCAAACATACGCTTTATCCACACATTTCATAACACCCACAGCATACCACCCACTTATAACCACACATATGATAGGACACAAAACCTATAAGTATTTGAAGGCACTACCAAACAAGCACATTATATGTGTACATAATGGAAAGTCTATAGCCTCATTTTCAGAAATTTTACATGAAGAAAACAAACCTTTTTTTTTTTTCTAATCTTCTTCATTTCAAAGGCTTTTTCAAGTCGTAAAGAATAAAGTATACAATTCATGGAAACCTTGACTAGCCTCGATAGATAGTATTTTTGGCTCACCTCGGCCAAAACGGCAACTTGGCATTGGCAACGTTAGAACACCATACAACCCCTCCGTCCTCATCCCAAAATCACCACAACAAAAACTAAGCCTCCATATGGATACAATTTATAATTCATTCAAAATCAAACATTAATTTTAACGATACGTTCTACTGCTCAATATCCACATACTTAATAGGACCTAGTACTATTCCCATTCATAAACCATTTTGAATGAATAGCCTAGGCTAATTGGACAGTGTTTTCTGTGGCCCACCACCAGTACTCCGCCACACCACTTACAATGCCACCGCCGACGGGGCTTTCCTGTTTTTCCTCCATTTTGATTCCATCTAAGCTTGAACTTGACTCTGAAAAGGTTGCCGCTTCCCTCGTTGATGTATTGGGCTTCTGTGAGATGCATTAATATTGGGCTTCTGTCAAAGTAGAAGAGGCCCGTGGGCCAACAATTGAGAAAACGGTGGCCAATGACCGGTTGACCCAACCCAATTTTCACAATAGCCTCTGACTAGATTTTATTTTAAAAACTCACAAAATCTTCCAAATACCAAGGAAAAAGAGTGAGAAAAATTCAGAAAAAGGGGGGGAAATCTTATCGACGAAATCGACTTCAACACCATCACCATCTTCATCATCTTCTACACATTTAATCAATGTTAATTTTTATTTTTATTGTTTAAATTTTATGATTTTACGAATGGGTAAAATCTTCTACACATTTAATCAATGTTAATTTTTATTTTTATTGTTTAAATTTTATGATTTTACGAATGGGTAAATATTCTTTGATATTTACATTCAATCTTGATAAAAATCTATTCGTTTATGCTTTTAATGCATGGCTTGAAGTAAATATATTGTTAGAATCGAGGTTAGGTCATGCATAGCCGTTTGAAAAACTAGATGATCATGCGTTTGAGCCGAGACAGTGGTCGGGACGTCTAGGCCGTTTTAAGGGTATCTTCACCTTTTACATTCTGTAAAACTTATTGTGGTGAATAAAGAATAAGTTAGACTTATATGATGAATGCTGGTGACTTTGAAATGGCCATTTAGCACACGTAGCCCCAAAAAAATTACTTTGATTTTTGAGTTTTATTTATTTATTTATTTATTTGTACACCCTCTTTATTTCAACTGTGAGAGATTTCAAAATATTCTAAGAACATTCAAAAGGACATTAGAGATTAAAATTTTGAATTAACTAATCAAATTAGTACAAGTTCTATATTTTTGTCATGTTGGTATGTTATGTTAATGCCTTTAATGGATTTCTTTGAGAACACCTCATAGAGCATTGGGCTAACACGGCATTTAGAACAACTAAGTCCATTCTCAATAATTTTGAAATCCTTGCGTATATTTTTCTTATCCATTCCTTTTGGTTTGTTCTTATGAGTAAGCATTAAGCATGAGCCAAAAGGAATTTTTAGACTGATCACTCTAGCACCAAGCAAGATGCTGAGTCAATGATCGAACCTAGCCATGAGTTGCACAATAGTCTCCTCGTTTTCTTTTAGACTCTAATCAATTGAACACTTCTGTGATACACTTATTCAATTATTCCAATATAGTTCACCTGAATTTCGAGTGACTTTAACGGCGGCTACACAATCATGGTAGAGGCATGGCAAGCCTCACCAACCTCCACAATCTAAGCACCTAGTTAGTGAAATCAAATGCTTAATCATTCTCACCCCGGAAAACATTAAAAACCTAATGTAAATATCAGTCTTTCCAACCCCTACACAATCAACATCCTGCTTGCCATTGCCAGAATAATATGTATTTTCCAAATCGAGCGATTGAAAACTAAGAAAAAAAATGAATTTAAAATGTATAAAATTATTTTATTGGGAAAATGTGCGGATGAAAATAAATTTCGAAAAAAAAAAAATATTGTTGAAAAATAGGCTCGAACAAGGGTTAAATATTTATATATTTTCTTATAACATTATCTATGCATAATCGTCTCATGTGTCAAGCAGGCAATTAACTAATCATAAATATATATATATATATATATATACATAATAGATTACATAATATCATGTGAATGGAAAAGATGGGATGAAAAAATTGATTGTGTTTTCAACTAGCAAATGGTAGAATATCATATAACATTATGTAATCTATTATTTAAATTTTAATGTACATGTAACAAGATCTTTGTTCCATATACATGGAAAAGTGGAAGAATAATTAGCGCATAACATCCTTATCTTTCACTATTATTGTGGAAACCGTATTTATCTTTCATTTTTTTGCATTTTCACCCTTATTTCCATTTTTCATTGCGCAAAAAGTCATAAATATCCATTTTCTCAATTAAAAGTTGCAAAATAACGAATATATCACTATATTTAAATAATAAAAAAAGAATTAATTGAATCCATATTCCCAATTTTTTTAAAAAAGGTGCAAACATCGTAAATAAATTATTAAAAATGCACATAATGTTCCTACATTTCGCTATCATTGTGAAAAATGTCCCTATTTTTCATTTTTGGCATTTTCTGAGACTATGATTCCAATTAGTTCTTTATGTTTTCAAATAAGATGGTATATTTGTCATTTCACGATTTTTTATTTAGAAATTGGATTAAAAAAAATGGATAGAAATGATAGTTTACGCAATCAAATGTGTAACTTAGAGTGAAAATGTCAAAAAAATAAAAAATGTGGTCGTTTTTCACAATAATAACGAAAGGTATGGACAATATGTGTTAATTATCTTTTTAATAATTTATTTAGGGTTCGTTTGCACTTTTAAAAAAAATTGAAACAACGGTTGCAATTAGTTCTTTCTTTTTCTTTTTGTTTTATTTAAACAAAAAGGGTTTATTCGTCATCTCACAACGTAATTGAGAAAAATGTATGAAAATGACATTTTGCATAATGAAGAGTGAAAATATCAAAAAATGAAATGTAATGACATTTTCCATAATAATAGTGAAAAGTAAGGAGGTGTGTGCTAATTATCCAAAGTGGGAAAATAGACTTCTGTAGGTACCCTTTCTTGGGATGACACGGGATTTTCTAAGGGGATGAGACTCTTAAAATTGAAACACAAAAATAAGAAATTATACCTTTTTAAAAGTAAATAAATAAATTTTAAGATATGTTTTCGAAATTGTTTTCCATTGTTTTGTTCTATTTGTCTCTTCTAAAAGATTCCAACACAAACACTACTAGATCGTTTGCATCCACATTCGACCCATTGTGTGTGGATCTTTTCAAACAAGAATGATATCGAAGTATTGCTTCACTCTATTCACCTTTTGCACAAGAAACTCCATTGTGAACACATTCTACAGGATTCAAATAAAATAAATTCTCCTCACTTCTAGACTACGGATCTTTCATTTTTGACTTCTTTTTTTTTTTCTTTGATTTTATTTTTAAATATTGTTACCAACTCAACCTCGAGATAAGTCTTGTGTGTACAAACAAACCCCCTTTTTCCATGACACAATTATTTATCCTTAGTTAATTTATAATTAATTTCTAAGAACGAAGAAGTCAAACATTCTAGATGCGCTAACAATCGCCTTATGGCCCTTATCTATGTTGGAGTAATAAATTTTACTATCCACATATTATAATTTACATGCACACGTAATTAGGGTTCACAATTGATTGAATTTTGATTTGAATTCAATATGAATTCGATGAAATTACTGGGAGTTCGATTTAGGGTCTCAATCTAATAATACAATTAAAATTCGAATCCGATAATTCGTTAACTAAATGGATCAAATATGAATATAGGTCAATCTGATCCAATAATAATTCGATTCGATCAGTGGTAAATAATTGAGTTGGTAAACAATTTTATGACATGTTATTTGTCACTAAAATAAATAAATAAGAAAATAAATAAATTTAGAATAAAAAAGTCATCAATTCAAAATATAAAAAAGTTTTAAAAAGTAATAATTATTAAACCCGTTTAAGAATTGGAAGGAAAAAAAAAAAGTTAATTCCAACATTGATTTTTTTCCCCTATTTTCTTTAATTTTGGATAGGGTTATCGGATCGGATATCCGATAAACTAGCGAATCGAATATGGATTTAACAATCAAATATCCGTTGAATTATCGAATCGAATATAAGGAGATTCGATCCATTTACAACCCTAGGTGTAATGTCCCAAATTTAAATGAATTCAGAGTATTATGATCATGAGAAACCCACTTTAATTACGAGTCATGGTTACAACATTCTCAAGCTATGATTTTTGAAAATTTCCAGTAATCTTACTTTACTACTTAAACTTTGCTGAAGTACCCAAAACTCGATTTTGCGAAAGTAATAATTTCTTGACATTATTATTTGCATTCCGATAAGATTCTCACTATTTCGCACTTAGGTCCCAAGTAAAATTTTGGGATATTACATATGCTTCTAGTCTAGTAAATAAAAATATCAATACTGGCCAATTGACGTTAAGATTTTTCTCGACAGAAGGGACTTTAATTTTTAATTTTCGTAGAATTTTATGGCCATAAGCCCATAACATACTGATTTGGTCCAAAAAGACCATCAAAGACAAACGTTCTGCAGTTTTAAGACTTTTAAATTAAAAAATTAAAAAAAAATCATATTTTATTTTTAAATTAAATACTACATAAAAATAGCTTTCCATCATTGGAAATCTACAATGTCATGCTGACGAGTGATGGCTGACGTTATGACATGACGCCAGCTTGATTACGTTACCGTTTGGAAGACGTGGGAATCTATCTTACTTTGTCTTTTTTGTTTTTTTGTTTGTCAACTTATAAAATTCTTTAAAAAATAAGGTTATAAATTGATGATATTCCCTCTTACCTTATCAATTCCCAAAGTCAGTTATAATTTCTCTCACTGTATGTTCATCAATTTTGTTAATAAAGGAAATTCTTGAACAATCTTCTACCAATAATTATTATTTCGAGTCGTAGTTTCGGAAATTTTGTGATAAGATTTTTCGGTCATTGTACACACATTTTTCCGATCACTTACAGATCATAGAACCAAGGTATCAACGATTCTAGAATTTTCAGAGTCATGATTTCTGAGCACACACATTTGTATGACTTCGTGCAACTTGGCCGCCTTCATTGCCGACGAAATTGGGGCCCCCAAGGAAATTGAAACTGCAAGAATTTTCTAGGCACAATGATTCTAGAGGAAATTAATTTTTGAATTCTAAAATTGAAAGTGCTTTCTTTCTCCTGTTAAAAGATTTAAGATTTGGATATAGACTTAACAAACATAAATTACAGGATTTGACTGATATAGTTTACTAAATTATTTATATCTTATTTAAATAATCTGATTTGTGATGACAAAATGTTAAATCCATGTTTCCGTGTCATGTTTCCTAAAAGATATTAGGATCTTAATTTTAAAGAATAAGTCTAAGGCCCTATTTGAGCCATCTATTTTCCTCAAACCGTTATCCATCACATCAACATTGAAATTCAAATTTTCTATCTCTTATGTGGACCCCAATAACGGCTATATTTTTCATTCTCATTTTAAAAAAAGATGGCTCAAACGGGGGCTAAATGTACAACATTGGTTGACAACAACTATTTTTTAAAATGAATGAATATGATGATTCTAATCAGGATGTTGTCAATCAATATTGTACATGTAGCATGATCCTAATTTTAAAATCATCAATAAATATGTCTTGTGAATCGGGTTGCTGGCCGAGGATTACAATATTCAATAGATTAAAATATTTATCTTATTGCCATTAGCAACTCCTTTTTTCCACTTACAAAGGTAAGAAGAAGAAAAAAATCCCTTTTTGCGTGTTCAATTTATAGTTAATATAAGTCCATACTCATTGTGTGAAGAAAACCTTCTACATGAGATATATCGTCCAAATTGTAGTGACTGTTTTTAAGTCCTAGTGGTGTTCAATGGATCACGCCAAACTATTCGACTCTCCCATCATTTAGTTTGACCCACGAGCCAGCTCTCGCTCGTAGTGAATGAACCGAACGCGAACTGAACACTTAAATCAAATGAGGACTTGCTTCGCTAAGGCTAACATTCCTACACTGTCGTGACAACAAGGTAAAAAGTCAAATAAGGTGGCTTGCTCGATGGAGTCCAGAAAAAAAGTTTAAAAAACAAATATATAATAAAATAACTTTAAAAACGTATGGAAGGACGAGATATGCTCATAATTAATCATATACCACCTTAAAAATAAATTAAAAAAATTAAAACTATAAAAAATGAATAAATAAATAAATAATCATTAAAATAGTAAATAAAAAATTCTTAAATTAGTAATCTTGCAACAATATCAACTAATAAAAGTACAAACAAGCAAAGGTTATTATACTACTAACAAGATATTTAAGAGAGTCAACAACATATATACATCATGTATATAGTTACTACTTGACTGATACTACTTAGGGTGTAAGTTTCGAGGTGTTTAATGAAAATAGTATAAATGTTACTTCCTACTTTTCATTTTATATTTATTGTTATTCATGTAAAAATTGAAAATTTTGCACAAGCAAAAATGTATCAACTCAATATGTTCAAGAGTGTACATCAAGTTTGATAATTTCTCACATGGCAAACTATCGTTGGCCATTTTTATTTTTTTTAAGAAAAAGCTTTTCACCTATATATTTTTTGAAAACAAAAGGAATGCGAAAAATGATGTAAATGAAGAAAGTACAAATGGCAGAATCAATATATCAATTATCAATATTCTATGTAGTATAATATATATATATATATATATATATATTATAACATTATCTATGCATAATCATGAAGTAGGTAATTAACTAATCATATTATTCCATATACGCGTGAAAGTGGAAAAAATAGACAAAAAAATATATATATATACAATCAAGATCTGTACTCCAATCTGAACACATTATCATATAGGAGATCCATCTTTTTTCTCATTCAAGATCTGTACTCGGATAGTTCAGTCTTGGCCGGACTCGACTTTGATTTCACTTTTCATTATTTTCTTCTTTGATTCTACATTCAAAATTATCAAAATATATATATATACCATTCTGTTGGCTTAATTGCTAAGAAGTCAAACATTCTAGATGCTTAAGATAAAAAAGCGGGTTATCTATAATTTTTTATTCAGTTGATGCCTTTGTTTGGTACCGATTAAAATCAAAATTTTAATCTATATCAAAGTCAACAATTAATTTTAACCATATATTTTATGGGTTTCATAATTTTTTAACCACACATTTTATCAAATTTACTAAAAATATGATTTTAATCCCCATCAAACTGGGGCTATATATTGGAGTAAACAAATTTTGCTATCCACACATCATGATCGACGTGCATGTGTAATGTCCCAAATTTCAAAGAATTTAGAGCCCCATTTTGTCACACAAAACTCGATTGTTCACAAGTAATAGTTCCTTGATATTATTTTTTGCAGTCTAGTAAGATTCTCTTAGCTATTTGATGGAAAGTCTACTCTCTACTATTTGATGGAATTTTTTTTTAATTATTTTTTATAATGAATGCTCTATTAATAAAGTTATTAGTAATTTTGAAATCATCAGTAAAAATATCTTGTGCATCAGATTGTTGGCCCAGATGCAGGATTATAAAATTCAATTGATTTTTTCACTTACAAAAGTAAAAAGGAAAAAAAAAATTATCCATTTGTGCATGCTCAATTTGTGTGTCTCCTTCTAGATGAGGTACATAGTCCACATGATCTTCTTAATGAGCAAGTCATTATCGATTTCAAATTGGGGTGGTTGCTTTTCAATCCTAGTAGTGTTCAATGTATCGGCCAAACTATTTGAATCTCCTATCATCGAATTTGACCCAACACAAGCCAACTCCCACTCGCAAATTCGCAATGGATAAACCGGACGAGGACTTGGCTCGCTAATTTTTTAACTTAAGATTGTATTTTCATTCATTTATGAAGAGTCAACTTGCTTCGCCCTGGCTAACACTCCTATCCGGTCACAACAAGCAGGTAAAAAGTGAAATAAAGAGGCTTGCTCAATGGAGTCCAGGAAAAAAAAAAACAAATACATAATATAATAACTTTAAAAACATATAAAAAAACGACATATGCTCTAATTAATCATATACCACCTAAAAAATAAATGAACAAAATTAAAACTTTAAATTCTTAATAAATCAACAAAATAGTAAGCAATAAATTCTTAAATTAGTAATCTTGCAACAGTATCAACTACAAAAAGAATAAACAAGCAATGCTATTAAACTACTAGTGAGATGTTTAATAAAATCAACAAAACACACACACACACACACACACACACACACACACAGAGTTGATTGTGTTTTAAATTAACAAATGGTGTAATGTCACGTAACATTATGTACATCTTGATTTACATGTAGCAGGATCATATTTGAAATAACGTTATTCATCGTTAGTAGAAAGTATTATGAACTTAAGTGATAGTAAATCTTTTAATTCATTGTCAAATACATTACACCTCAATTGAAAATCAATCAAATGACTCCACGTCATTTAAAAGATGATGATCGTTACTACTAATAAATAACAATACTCATATTGTTCCTACTTAATTTTCTAGAATCACTCATATATTTGTCCTCACTTTCTACTTAATTGAACAAATATTTTGTTTTTTATTGCTGAAGAAATATTCATAATTCTGACATAAAATATGACCTTAATGACAACGTATGTATACACGTATGTACGGATGTTACAAATTCATGTGGTTTACAAGTACCCCAAAATCGACTCATTTATTAATGTTAGTCTAAATTTTGTGAACATATAGCCTTGTTTGGTAAGAATTTTAACTTAAGTCAAATTCAATAATTAATTTTAACCACATATTTTATGGATCCGAAACTTTTTAACCACACATTTTATCAACTTTTATTAAAAATCTGATTTTAATTCCCACCACACAGGAACTCATAGCTTTTCTACCCCACATTTCAAATTAATAAATATAAATTTCAAATTAATAAATATAAAAGAAGTTAACACCCTATCTCTAGTGAATATATCAAAAAATTAATTTATTTTCTATCTATTTCTTGCCGACATGATTGACTTCAATCATTTGGGATTTTAACTACTATGAATGTGCCGAAGCTTCTTAATCTTTTACCAAAAAAAATTTCTGACAAAATTCAAAATATTTTTTTTAAGTCGAAAAATATCACTAATTGTTTTAGTGTTTAAATTTTGTCAATAAATAATTATTTATCAATATATAACTAAATTTCTTTTTATAGGGTTTGCCGAACATGGTCCTCTATTTTCAAGATAACAACGGCTAACTCTTAATTTATTGGAGCATAGAGCTTTAAATAGGCTTTTCGAAGCACTTTTTTTCTTCTAATATTTCAACTAAAGTTACATCATTTGTCCCAATAATTAAGTTGGCGGATTACTTATCAAGAAAATCATTCTACCATTCTTGAATGTTTGAATGAGAAATGAACATTCCTCTAGGCTCTAAGTCTAACTCTAATTAAAAGTGATGAAGAATAATAACACGTAATTTCAAAGGCCGAAGCCAATTATGTTGTTTCTAGAATTCTACACGTAGGTCAATATTATTGTTTTTTTTTATTTTTTTGTTTCATGAAGTCAATTTGACTAACTGATTCATCGTACATCTTTAATTTTTCTTTTCTTTTCTTTTTTAAAATTTTGAGCAAAATCAACAAAATTGGAATTATAAGTAATTCCCCTTGCATGGGGAAACTACTCACAAAAGTCATACAGGTGCTGCGCTATTTTTTTCTTTCTTTATATCATCCGTGGATGTTGTTGACCCCAAAAAATGGTCCAACAGCTGAGAGGAATCCAAAAAGCGTTCTTCGTTTTTAGCTTAACTCTTTCGGGGGGGTCGGTCCGAAGCGACCTTTTTTATAGGAGGGGAGAGTTTATTTTTGTAAAGTATCCAATTTTTCATTAACCTTCAACAATGATTTACATGCCTTTATATAGTAGTGTACAATCAATGAAAACCGTTGGATGGAGTGGCACGTGTCCTACCCTAACTTGATCTACACGTCTCTTGACTATCACTCTTCAATCGGTCCATAAATGTTTAGATCTCCAAATCCTTGCTTAGGCCTGAGACGGGACGGCGTAGGACAGCGTAGGCTGACAGAAGACGGCGTGACAGTGAAAAGTCCCATCAAACCCTTCAGTCAAGGTCTTTTCGTGCGGGGTGGGTTCGGACTTGGGGGTTCTCTTCTGGGGACTCGTTCAGAGCAGAGCGTTGCCTCTTGGCCTATGGCATCGGTTCGTCCCTACCTGTGTCGCGAAGCGGCTCCCTCCCCTTACCACGCGTTGCAAGGGTTCGGTCCTGTTGCTGCAGGGTGTGAGTTTTTTCACAAGTAACAT
>CAIGRF010187100.1:0-23148 GCA_903798235.1 Fraxinus ornus
TATTTATATACATGTGTATGTATAGGTCAAAAATCTGATTTTTGAAATGTGAAAGTTGTTTTCTTATTTTTGAAATAGGGTAAACTTAAAGTGGGATTTATGAATTTTTCCCATTAAAAAATTAGTCGTTATTGTTGTCTTTTATTAAACGAGTGTGACCCAATAATGGCTATATTTTCAATTTTAGTCCATACCGAACAGGGCCTTAATTCGATGCCCCGATTCAATTGGAATTAATTTTGAAATTAGGTGCACTCACTATTTTTTTTTTTTATCTTAAATATAGCTATAAACATTTTTTCTTAAGCCATATGAATAAAAAATGAATTGAATTGATTTAGTCAATTCAACCTCTCTCTCGTGATTTTTTTTAGAATTAAAAACGACGATTCTATTCCACTTTTGAACTGAATCAAACTAATCAATTCAACTTGATTCTAATTATAATTTTGTAGTTTTGAGTTTCAAAATCGAAAACCAAATGATTCTATTCCACCTTCTCGATTCTAGCTACATAATCAAATATAAGGGTACGTTTGATTGCGAAGATGAAAAATGGGTGGAAAGAAAATGAATTCAAGGGAATTGAATTGTCTATAAATTGTTTTTACTGATAATTGTAATTAATTGTGTTTGATTAGTATAATTTTTCATCTGAAAAAATGTTGAAAGTTTGATATCCGTTTGATTTTTTTTTTCTTTTATGAAAATTACCATAACGAATACCATTAATTTGACTTTGTTTTGCATGAAAATTGTCCATTACAGAGAAAATTCTTTTTACTATTGTTGATAGAATATTTTCCAATTGCCAAAAAAAAAGAACTTGAAAAATCAAAACCAACCAAAACAACAAGAAATCTTCTTCCTCTAAAAACTTAAAAATGTGGAAAAAAAAAAAATCGGGGAAATAGGGCAACCCAAATTTTTTTTTGACCTTTTTTGAGTTTTTGCTGTTAAACGGTGCAAAACTTGGAAAATGAAAAACATTCTTTCATTCTTCTACTCATTTAATCATTTTCGACCACACATTTTTCAATAAAATAATATTCTTCATCACATCAATAACTTTTTTTTTTCAACCACACATTCTCCATCAATCTATATTCCAGAATACATTCGTCCAAAATAACGTGGTTCAAACACGTCCTTATATTAGAATTTTCAAGTATGTAAATTACAATAGAGTAGAACAAACTACTCGAAGACATCCAAACTGTGTTACAAGATGAAAAGAATGAAGAACCTAGAAGGTTATATGCCATCAACAAAATTATTTTATAAATATATAATAAGAGTAAATTGAAATCCAATAATTTGGTCACTGCAATTTACAATGGGCTTGTAACATGAGCATAAAAGCTATGTGAAAATGATGTCACTTAACTTGCACACGGTTCAATTTACAGGAGAACTGAACCGAATTAATTTCCATCGAGAAAAGTAAACACGGAACTATTGGTTTTATGGACCAAAAATGAATCGAACCGATTAGTTTCGAATTGATTCCATTTACTTTTAAGACTTCAAAATTTTGAATTGCTTGCTAATAAATTTTAATCTGGTTACGAGAGCAAATGAGATTTGCTCACATACTCAACTTTTGGAGTATTGCCGGTAATTAGAAATAGAATGTAGTCGATGAGAGCAATCACTCAAGTAGCAATCAGTAAATTCAACTCCAAATTAGTAGATCGTGAGCGTGAGGGCTATTTTGATGGGATAGACCCCAAAAAAAAAAACGTGAAATAGAAATTTTTATTTTTTGTTGAGTGAAGGAGATAACTGACTGGGTTTTGCATTCAAATTGGGTATGAATTCGTACATTAATTATGAGAATATGTTGATCTTAATTTGGAACTAGTGATGGTCAATGAAGAGTTAGGAGTAGGCACGACTGAGATAGAATTAGAGACGACTCGAATTAATTTATTAGACGACTCACATTTTTGCAATTTTAGTGTGCACCAAATCACAAATTTATTATTTATTTTTAAAAAACAGCAAAATTGAAAAAAAAAAAATGGTTAATCAAACCGGGTTTTAGTTGGTTCATAATGTAGAACAAAAAGCCATTGAATTTTCAAACGGATCGGAGCCTAATCAGTCTGTTCTGTGTGGTTTCGATCCGGTGTCGTCGATACCAATTACGTTTGCCCATCTCTATTTAATAGACTTGATGTTGAGAGATACGCATATCAGTATCCTACGATAGTCAAGTCACAAATTTCATTGACCAGATTACAAGCCTCATCATTGAGGTCATGAATTTTATCCATTTTGACGACGGCTAGATGCTTAATAACCAATATGCAATTAGAATATAACTTAGGCAATCAATTGAAATAAAAGTATAAGTTGGGTGATTAAACTGAAAAATAATAAAGTTACGTGGTAAACAAGAAATAATTCTTCGAGCCCAATGCGTAACGTAAAGGGGATTATTAATTTTATTATATTACATTTGGCGCCCAACAAGCAATTTCCCTCTCACAGTGTGTGAATGGAAACCTTCTCAAAACCCCACCTTCACCCCTTCCCTCCAAACCTCCGTCATTTCATGACCCCGCCAACGCTCATCCGCCTCACATCCACAACCTTTCGACGATTCGCCGCCGCCCAAATCCACCTCCCAGAAACTACACTTCCCGAACCCTCAACCTCAAATTCGCCACCCAAAGTTTCCACCAGGGCTAGTAAAATTATAGATGCCCAGCAACTTAAATTGAACTGGCTTGAATCTCTCTCTTGTCCTTTTTTGGATGAGAATGAAAATAGATGCTTGGAAAACTCTGATTTTGGCAATGTCGGATCCGAATCATCCGGTTGGGTCATGGGTATTGACCCGGATGTTTCTGGAGCCTTGGCCCTGCTAAAACCTGATGATTCTCCTCAGGTATTGGTTATTAATTTTATGAGGTATTAATTGATCAAATATGGTACCATTGTCGACGATTTTGCTTTATAGATTGCATTGATTAAGAATTTTCTTCATGTAATGCAATATTAGACCATCTCGCGTTAGATTTTTTTAATTTTTTTGCACGAATTGGTGGTCATAAATATTGGCCAATGTCATTTATAGGTTCATCAACAAGGATGATTTCAGAGTTGTATCTTGCATGACAATTACTGTGAGCGAGAGATTTCAATCATAACTTCTGATAATCATTTTTGGTGAAAAGACAGTTTATTCGTAGAAGGAAAGAAAAATATGAGTAGATACAAGATGTCCTCAATTACAAAACTATTGGGAAGGGACCGTAGATTTCCAAATGCAAGACTTGAAAAGGAATGGAGAGTGAGTTGGAATTGAATAAGCTAAGAAAGGAAAGACTTGCACGAGTACACCAGAACAATCAAGTTTCAAATCCTCTAGCAAATTGATCATGGCTATAAGATCCTCTGCCTCCCGTTTGTTAAGAAGGTGATGCACCTGCCAAAATTAAAAAAAAAAGGGAAACTGGAGCATCATGAATTCATGAAAGACAGTATGAATGAGGATAAGTTAGTGAAACAAACAAGTATTGTCCGTACAATGGTCCTCCAAAAAATGAACATTAAACCGTTGTCCATCTTGAGGCATTACAGAGGAAGATATGGAGAATTCAATTGAGAAATGAACTTCCATGAGCTAGTATAAGTAGCATTAGAGGTGATTCCAGCACCCCATCCCTTTGGTTGTAGAGCTTATCTACTTCTTAAGAATCTTTAAGCTTGTTTGGCACTGATTTTTCAAGTGAAAATTGATTTGTTTTGGAGAATGTGTGGTTGATAGGTGGGTAAAAGTTGTGGCCACAAAATGTGTGGTTGAAAATGATTTTGAAAAAAAATGATTTTAGAAAATTATGTGCCAAACCTCTAATCTGGTCCATTTTGTCTATTTTTATTTACTTTGGCCACTGACGGTTTCAGTTAAGGGAATTTATCATCTAAGAACATGATCTAGGTGAGAAAGTGGTTATGGCACTTTTCATTGGAATATAACTCCCTTTGGCTAATAATTTCTCATATAACTACATCATTTGGATTTGTGCAATGTGCTTTGAGAGTTGGATGTTTCTTGGTTCCTTCCAAGACTCACCTTTGTTTTTGGAAGTTCTGGACCGTTGGGCCATTAAAAATAAAATGTTGAAGAGGTAGGATTAACAATGTTGAACGAGGAATTACGAATCACACAATGTTCTTTGACAGTTGTGCATTTTTATCTTTCTGGTTGGAGAAGGGTTTTATTATCCAAGTTTATAATATAGAACAATATCATACAGTGTAACAGACCCTGCCTTTCTCTGTAGTGCGCTGAACATGTTCTTTCAGCATTTATCTTTTCTTTC
Source organism: Fraxinus ornus (assembly GCA_903798235.1). Classification (NCBI taxonomy): domain Eukaryota; kingdom Viridiplantae; phylum Streptophyta; class Magnoliopsida; order Lamiales; family Oleaceae; genus Fraxinus; species Fraxinus ornus. Next base: position 4,335 of record CAIGRF010187100.1, read on the forward strand.
CTCCACTAGCAAACTTATATGCTTCTTTTCAGTTTGATCCTTCTAGATATCAACATGGTATTTTCAAATTTTAAACGATAGATTGCCAAGTCCTAACCTGTAATGCACGTTAATGCCGGAATGTTAGTAATAATATATGAAAAGGTTGAGTAAATCCAGGGTAATATATATGTGACCAACAATCTGCTTCATATAAATTTAACAGTTGTGTTTCCTTTATCTATTCCAAGTTTATGTACATAATCTAGTGACCTAAGCATTTAATATAAATTCAGTAATGGTATATATTTTTTTGTTGATGCCGATTTATTTCACATTAACTTCTTTTCACCAATCTTATAGGTATTTGATTCTCCTCACTTGAAAGTACTGATTGGCAAAGGAGTGCGGAAGCGATTGGATGCAAAGTCAATTGTTCGGTTAATTCAAAGTTTTAATGCTCCTATTGGTATATTATAATTCTACCAGTTTTCAAAGACCTCCTATTCTAGCTTCTCATGCAACATTGTTTAAGTAATTACTAATTACTGTGATAGTTGGTTTGACCTCCCAATAAATAGACTGTAATTTGTTGGTATTGCACTTGAAAATGGATATGCTTTCCAGGTCACTCTTATACAATGCATGAATGAATTATGTGGTGCATATCTGCTTTTGTACCCTTTCACCGGTGTGGTGTGCACTCAGGATAGTTGTTGCACAGGAGTGGTGAATCTCAGAAAAGAGAACCAAACAAAAAAAAGGAAAAAAGAAAAAGCAAAGAATTATCCACATGAGATATAATATTAGACAAGATGTGCTCTCTCTCTCTCTTGAATATAGAAGTTCGATCATTGACAATCACAATATTGAAATCATTTGTCTATTCAAATTTGCTCATCTTCTTTTAAAGCTGCTTGATACAATTCCTTGCTTAAAAACTTAATCAAAGTTGTGGCACTACAGAATGAGAAGTGACTATTGGCATTACAATTGCAAGTTGTTGTTTGTATATAAAACTTATTGCAGTTATATACCTAGTAAGCCGGTGATTTGGTACAGATGTAAAAGTAGTACACCTTTGTTAGAATGACAGAACAAGTGGAATTTATTCTTTTTTATTGAGCTGGGGGGTTTCAAAAGGTGATTTACCTCCAATTATCCAATTTTTTGTTTGTTTGTCATGACTAGTTGTGTTCTTATGTGAGTTATATATTAGTATGCTCTTTGATTGGACCTTCATCTTAAGCTGAAAGATAATTTGACTGTGTTTACGTTTCTTACTTTCAGGAACCACTGCATATATTGAGCAATCACTTCCTTATCCACAAGATGGTAAGCAGGTTAGAAATCTGTCAGAGAAAGGAATGTAGTTCATTCCTCTCAGAAATTGTTGCTCCTGTTACCATTTCCATGTTATTAGGGTTTTTCTTTCGGCGCACTTCTTAGTTCTTTTGTTATGGTTATTACCATAGCAGTGCTGATATTAACTCAAAATCTTTGTTATTATGCATGATGTATGCTTTCGGTTGATAAATCTGACCTTTCATCTGGTAAAATTGTGTGTTGGATGGAAGTTTCAAATTTAAAGGGGAAAAAAATATACTTAGCACGTTAATTTCATATTGATTTTGCCATTTTGGTAGTCATCTTATGTTTGGAGCATTTCTAAGATTTGTACCCATTGTGTTTGTCTCATAGCATTTTGTAATTGAGCTCAAATTCAAAATAGCTAAAGATGCTTATTATGCTGAGATGGTTCATTTAAGATTGTGCTTAATTTGATTCTCTCACGTTAGTAAGAGTGTCTCTAAATAATGCATGGAAAGGTTGATACTTCTCACTTACAAGTTGCTTGAAGCAGCTATGAAATTTCCAAATTATCTGAAAGCCTGCCAACTCAGAAAAGCCTCCATATTACCGGAAAAAAACCATAGCCCTCCAAGAATAACCACTGTTCTATTACAGAAAATCTATATTACCACATTCCCCGTGCTAGAAATTAATTTTAAATTGAATTCTGTCGCAGAGAACAACCTTCTTCCCTTATCTGCTAGTGTCATCCATCTCTCACCTTCCTTGTTTCTATTGTAATTGAATGATTGCTGTCAATTTCAATTTCTTTTATTTGTTTTCCCTACTCAGGAAACTTCTCCACTACTATACTTTCTTGCTATGTGCACTCTCTCTTAACAGCTTCATCTTCTTTGTAATATTACAGACATCTCAAGTCAACTCCCTCCAGATTTAAAGCATCTGCTTATTATAAAGGGCTGTCTTTTTTCCCCACATCCACTGCATTCAGTTGGCCATTTACATGGTTGCTCTTGGCAATTCTTATCCATAACCTTCATACCATATTCGGTACATCAGAATATTGCTAAAACTATCCCTGCTATTCTTGATTTTGTTCTTCCCGATGATCCACAACAAAGTTGAACTAGAACCTGATAAGGCTGCAGAGGCTTTATGCTCCTGAATTTTAACCCTCCACTTTAAATTATCGGCCTCATTCCTTTTAATAGACCACATGGTCTTTAGGCCACTGAATTGTAACCCCCCACTTTTAATTATCGGCCTCATTCCTTTGAATGGTCCACATGGCTTTTAGATTTTCTTTGCTATAAGATATTTAGTCTTGCCAATTTTCTCAATTAACTTTTTTATCATTATTCACCATATCTTCTGACCTGGTCTTCTCATTTGAATGTATATTATCTAAACTGTTTATTAAAAAGAAGACATGTCCATGTCCAGCTTTCTTCAGAAACAACAGTAAGGAGCATAGGATTATGTGTCAAAGATTTATAATGGATCTGATTTTTACAATTTTTGCTATATTCCGATCTTAATTTTCATTTTCCTTTGTAATATTGCTTCTTTTGTTATGACATAGGTACTCTCACTGCATTTTTGTTCCATCTATTGATTGGTTGTCTTACTGATCTGAAATTCATTCCCTGTTCCGTCTAGGGATGGTGGAGTGGGGGATTTGGATATGGACTATGGATTGGAATTTTAGTTGCCTCAGGCTTTTCTGTTGTTCCAGTCCCATCATTGTTGTGGAAGAACGAGTTTAAACTTGCTGGGAATCGCTCGAGCAAGGTTCGTGTGATGTTTCACAGGATAGAATGAGCTTATCTGGTTATTAATATTGAGCTGCATCTGTTCTATGCTGCATTGATAATACCACCTTTTTTGCATCTTATGGTACATATTGATCACCGCGTACACCTTTAGAGTTGCTATATGAGTGACACGATAGTAATCCATGAGAAAATATGACTATCGTTACTTTGTGTGACAGGATGATAGTAGAGAGCTTGCTTCCACTCTATTTCCCTCTTTGAGTTCCCTGTTGAAAAGGAAGAAAGATCATGGTAAGTATACTCTATTACCATGTAGACTTTTTGCCTCGAAAAGTATGAAATCCCTAGATGGGATTGCTACATTTCTGGGATTTAGAGTTGAATGACTATGTCAACTTGCTAGAGGGAGTTCACTGTAAAAATCTTTCGTGTCCCAAATGAAAAATAGGTTTTGACCAGGGGACTGTCATCTGTGGCATGCCACAAACGACAGCCTTAGACTAAATGGCTCTTTTTTATTTTTCTATTACTATGAGGCATGTTGGACTGGTGCATAGCATTCTACTGTCCAGGCCTGACTCTTTATGGCTTGTTTTAAATCTTGTCCATGGTCATGTACATTACAGTTTATCATAAATGCACCTTAATGTTTTTTTCAAGTCCATTAGCTTTTGGCAGGACAAGTCTTTCAAGTGACAAAGTGGTCTCTTTTGACACCAATCTGGAGCAATATTCCTGTGTAAACATAAAGTTATTTGCTAAGTGAATTTGAAAGATGCATAACATATGATCCTACTTTGTCTCTTTTTTTTGTCATTGAAGATTTTCTCTAGGGAGGCAATTTTCAGTCTTGCATATATTTTTTTTTTGTCGATTCTGATTGTAGATTGTTACCATATACCAAAGATTTGGAATTTTTGCACTTACCTATTCCCGATTATTTTCTTCCTTGACGTTGTGGAATCTAGAAAAAGCACTTGCAACACCATTTCTACATATTTTTATGTTACCTCAAGCCTTCCTAGGGAATATGAGCATATTGTAAGTCTTTTCCTCAGTTTTTCTATGGCTCTTTAAACTACCATTTAAGTTTCACATTTCCTTTTCTTGAATATTTAATCATATGAAATTCTCCCCTATCCATGCTGAAGCTTTTAGATGAAGTAATCAGGCCTTAAGGTCAAGGATCAGGACTCTCTTTTATGATAATTCTGTGTGCTTGGCCCATTTAGAGAGAGGAAAAAAGATTTCAATTTGCGTGTAAGATGGTGCCGAAGAATAAATGAGCACCTTCTTTACCTTGAGAAACTTTAAGATGAGGTGGTCACAGGACACTCATTTCCACCCACACCCTGCAACACATGCAAACAACGATTGAGAAAGAGTTGGGGGTGGCTGTGATGGCAAATATGAGATGTTATATCAACGGGTGATGGCAAATATGAGATGTTATATCAACGGATTATTTATCTTCTTTTTTTCTCAGCATATCACATCTTATGTTAAATGCTCTGGGTTTTGGAATTTTGCAGGTCGTGCTGAGGCTCTGCTAATTGCTGCCTATGGCAAAGGGCTGAAGGCGAACCTTAATTCCTCTTGCACTTTGAAAGATTTTACGCCGTAGAAACAGAACAGTGCAGTCTACATTTTATTTGCTATATCCGGGTCTTAGTTGTTCTGGACAATTAAAGGCGAAGTCAAATTTGTTACTTGCTGTCATTAAAAGTGGATATTGTTCATGGAAGAGGCAGTTGAAAGGTTTTGCTAATCGGTAACTTCTGCTATTTTTTCATGTTGACGTCAGTACCATTAACATATTTTTTTGGGTTATGATCCCTTCTAGCCTCCTGAAAAACAAACCATTATCCCCTCTCTAGAATATTGTTGTAATGTAGATTAGAAGGTAGTGAAATTTTTCCTTTTTCGCTATTAGGTGAAATATAACATGTAAGATTGGAATTCTTTATGTTTTAGCTCCGAAGTACTGTTTCTTTAATCAATTCTCTATTAGAAATCAAGCCTGGTTAATTTATGACTTCCAAATTCTTTTGTACATTCCATTGCAATCCCATGTTTGACCAAGCCGAAAAATGTGCTTTTAAAGGAACATTTTAATTCCGAACACGTGTGTTCAGAAACATATTTTTCTTTGATTCCGAACGTGTAATCTTGGCCATGCTCGTTTCATTTTGCATCGTGCAGTTGTTAAATATGATACCTCTCTCTGTTGCTGGTATCCTCATTTTAAAGTCCCGACCAGTTTGGAAAATGCTGCTAGTATATTCTTCGGTAAGTTCTGATCAACCTCTGAACCCGATGGCATTGTTCTAGCTCGAACACCTCCAGTTAAGTTTTTTGGCAATTTGTTGGTCTGTCGGCGATGGTGAAAATCTGGCAGAGCTCAATCTTGAAAATTGGACAACTATAAGTAATCCGTAAATTAGCCTTTCTAAGAAGAATAGAGCTGTTTGTACAAAGAAATTATAGAAAGCATTAAAAATGATGAGGCGATAATACCACATTGGCTGATTTAACTTTGTTTTGTGTCCAACTTTCAATGAATGAGTTGAGTATTTTCTTGTCTTTTATATGTTATGGTTCTTAAGAATTTATGATCAACGGACAGGCAAATACTAGGATGCAAGAAGGGTATCCTTGGACATCTTCTCATGGAAATCTGAAATGTTTTTTCCTACTTTTTCATACTGATTTTATATTTTTACTTTTCTGGTTTGTTTGATTTTTTTTTTCTCTTTTCCTTGGAACAGAAGAGCTTTTCAAGAAAGTTATTTTGATTAATTTTTTGGAAACTAATTTCTAAAAAGTTCTCTTTTGGAAGAGTTTTTAGAGAAAGTCGTATTTGACCGACTACCTCTAAAAACTCTTCTATTTAGAATAAACACTTTTATAAAATTAACAAAACTGATTCAAATTAAATTTTGGGTCTTAAAAGTTCCATTGACTTCTCAAAAATCGTGTCAAATAGTCCCTTAATCTCAATCGTTTGGCCAAGTTTAAAGAGCCTACTTGCAAGTATTTTTACTTATAAGAACATACATAAATTTAAATGTTTCTATTGATAGTGAAAGTTAATTTAAAAAAAAAGTAAAATGGTAAGGAGTTACTTTTAAAATAAGTAATTTTTTAAAATTCAAAAGTACTATACAAAGAAGAATATAACTACGTGCTTGTTTGGGTTTTATAATGAATAGAATTAATGGATCTCACTTAATTTGTAGATAGTAAGTGGATAGTAGTAATGAATGTATAAAATCCAAACAAGCACTAAAGATAAAAAGTTACTTTTAAGTAAGTTGTACTTAAGTTAGCCAAACATGCTTAAATCACTCGCTTATTTACGTAATATCTTTCAAATTTTACTTGTATTCTGAATTGGCTTACTTGCAGTATAGATGCACTCATATATATATGGGTAGAAATAAACCTAAATGCAAGATAAAATTCAAAATTTGAATTGGGGCATTTTTCATGAGGGCGACGTGATAATTTAATGAAAAATGAAAATATGGATGCTTTCTTCATTGGGTACTGATCATGCAGTTACAACGAAAGGTGGATAATCAATTTGCCCTTTCTAAATATTGGAGACTAATTTTTTTTTATTTTTTATTTTTTATTTTTTGATACCCAGGTTCCAGGCTTGCGCCTGACTAATCCTGGATCACCTGCTCCGGTGCCTCATCACAGGTGGAGGTAAATCGCGAGTTATGCCCAATCAAGCCAGTGTCCATGCAAGCTTTATACTTCTCGCCCCAAGGGGGCCCTCCTGCGCCATATTTTACAACACCAAGCTGCTCCACCACATGGTTTGGGTATTACAACACTTGGTTGCTCCCTCCGTGATTCGAACCCCCCACCCTGGGATTTGCAAGCCCAGCCTTGCACTGTCTTTACCATCTCGGATGTGCCCCGAGGCACAATATTGGAGACTAATTTCCTACCAAGGCAATAGGTTGAAGGCCAAAGGTGCAATTTCTTCAACGGAGAAACTGAGAAAGCTTTTTGTTGTTTTAGGTGTATAAGTTGCTTATTCAAACCAATCCGACAGTATTACCTTAACCAGTGTAACACAATGATTAACAGGATCAGAAAATTAATTCGAGCTCACCGACTTCACGATATTTCCTTAAAACGAATTTGCTGCCTTCAAAAGTGCTAAAATGAGGTTCAGCAATTGTTTCCCAGGGTAAAACGAATTTCGTCTCCTACGGAAGCAGCACAGCAATCTGCAGGAGTTCCAACGAACTCAATGAAGTGTATTCACTTCGAGAACAATATCAGAACGAGAGAGAGGGAGAATGAGATTCAATGCAGAGAATATTTGCAATGAAAATGGTGTAAATATTTTGGCTACGGGGCTGGCAATTTATAGAATTGTTCGTGGTCATTCGAACATCTTTCAAGCCCTTTCAGAACAGTCGCCACTGTTCAGACATGCCCCCAATAAACCGAACAGACGTCATGGTTAAGTTAAAAATGGGTTGTTAATTGGTTAACAGGCCCCTAAAATGATTACCCGAAATTAGACCCAAAAATAAAATAATAATATTATTAAATACCCAAGAATTTGATTAATTACAATTTGATCCAAAATTTAAATAAATTTTGTCCAAAAAGATAATATAGTACAAGGAGGCATCCGCACTCGCACACGAACCGAACCGAGCTCATGCTCGTGCCGTGCCAAGCCGGTCGGACGCGGCGCGCGGGGTTTGGACCGAATCCCATAGGATATAGGTCTCCCCCCTTCTAAAGACTATTGGTACCCCTTGTAGCCCAAACCCAATTCCCAAACTTACACTATATAAACCACACCAAAATTTCATAACTTTCCTATGTGGGACAACTGTATGGGGGAGTTGCAATAAATCAAATTCTTCACTATTTTATAGTTTCAAGTGTGTTACTTTGACATTAAATATTTCATTCAATACTAAATGGTTTTCGACAAATAAATATATCACGTTAATCCTCTTGTGGAGTAGAACGTGAATATGCTAGGTCCCGTTAAAAATAAGGTACGAGTCCCACTGAAATTTGGACTCAAAGTGGACCCATTTCACTAATTAAAAAACCATTTTTCCAACACTTTCTTATAGACAATTTTAAAAGGACCGTACATCATTTTTTCTCGCTACTTTGGTCCTTAACAAATTTCCTCGTACAAATGTACCCAAAATTTAACAAGAGAGTTAAGCGGAGATACTGAAAAGAATTAATTCCACATGGGGGTGTTTGCCTCACACGGCTGAGGCTATGCTCGGCTCCCCATTTTTATATCTTTATTTTTTATTTTTTTTTAGGTTTTTTCATAGGATTTTAAGAATAAAAATTTAGAAATTAATAAATAAATAGAAAACTTCATGGGCCAAGTTGAGCTCGCCGTGAAACTTTAGGAGCCTGTATCGAAACTGTCCGGAAGTCTCCCGGTCCACCTAGTGACGCACCCGGCCCTTGTTTGATCCTCATTATTTTTAAAATACATTTTTCTCTCTGTCTCTTATTTTTAACCACACATTTTTTAATAAAATAATATAACACGCAAATAAAAAAATTTCTTTATTTTTTAATCATACATTATCCATCAATCTACTATTTCAAAATGCAGTTCACACCAAATATAGGGGCACTAAATTCCACGCCTACCTACCTACTTTGAAAATAGCCTACTTTATAATTTTATTCATTTGAACATTCATTATGGAGAATGCAGTCAAAATTCAGCTACTAATTGCCATTGTTTAATACTAATAAGTTTGTATGCATTATGATAGTTAGCGCTCGACAACATTGAAAGATATTTCGATCCATCACGTGTTTGACTAAACTCTCGAAAGAATGGCCATTCTTATTCCCTTCACTGGCATTTCATTTCATTCTTCTTCAACTCTCACTTTCTTTCCAGCTTGTTGACATTTTGGACATGGGCATTTGCTTTGGGAGTCCTGCGAAAGGTTTTCATCCTACTCCTGGTCAGAATCTTAAACCAATATTTTCTTGTTTTGCATCTCTAATTTTCTTCATTGTTGCTCTCGAGATTGGGATGAGGGCTTAATCTCGAATACTTTTGTAGGTAATAAAGTAGTTCCTGGTAATTCGAACCCAGGTTTAAATCCTCCAAACAAGCAAACACATTCAGGTATTTCGCGTGATGTTCTCATAGGATTCAAAGGTGACATGCCTGTCTACAACAATCTCAAATCCTTTACCCTCACCGACCTCAAAAATGCCACTAAGAACTTCTGTGCCGATAGTCTAATTGGAGAGGGAGGTTTTGGACATGTCTTTAAAGGTTGGATCAACGAGAACACGTTGGCTCCTTGCAAACCGGGAACTGGCACAGTTGTTGCTATCAAAAAACTTAAGATGGATAGCTTTCAAGGTCACCGGGAATGGCTTGTATGTTAATCAAGTCCCTGTAAAACTTTCTTTGATATTTCTGCCACATTCTTGCCTACTGTTTACGAGTTTTGGTTTTGTTCTACTTTTCAAAATTGGCAGACGGAGGTCAACTTTTTAGGCCAGCTTCACCATGAAAATCTTGTAAAGCTAATTGGGTATTGCACAGAGTCTATGAACAGGCTTTTAGTTTACGAATTCATGGCAAAGGGATGCTTGGACAATCATCTGTTTAAAAGTGAGTAAATTTTTATCTGAAGGTTGTTTCATTTACATTTTTCGAATTTCAATCCTTTGGATCCTTCTTTTGGTTCATTAACTGAAATGCTATAAGGTTCTAGGATACATAACAATTGAACTTTCATCTCCAATGGTTTGATCTCGAGAGTACCCTAAATAAATTGGAAACCTTTCATCTACTTGGCCATTTCATGATCATAAGTTGAAAGCTCGACCATTGTTTTGTAGGAGTACAACCTATGTCATGGGCTACAAGGATGCACGTTGCAGCTGATATTGCACGGGGGCTATCCTTCTTACACAGTCTCGATGCCAATGTAATATACCGTGACTTAAAAGCTTCCAACGTACTCATTGATTCGGTATGGTATCACACATAAACCTCGAATAGAGTCTAAATTAATCAAATCTGATTTTTGTATCCATTTTAATGTAGCGTGCCTTTCTTCGTGCTTGAATTCTGCAGAAATTTAACGCAAAACTTGCAGATTTTGGCCTTGCGAGGAACGGCCCAAGTGGTGATGTAACTCATGTTTCAACGAGAGTTGTTGGGACTATGGGCTATGCTGCACCAGAATATGTGGCAACAGGTTTCCTTCTTTTTCATCTGATAGTCAGAAATCTTTATTTGAATTAAATCCATATTTTATTTTTCTTTCTTGTTAACAAATTTGACTAAACAGGTCACTTGACTCCAAAGAGTGATATATACAGTTTCGGAATTGTCCTCTTAGAACTGTTGTCAGGAAAACGAGCAATGGGGGATGAGACTATTGGAGGTCCTGAAGACATGTTAGTTGATTGGGCGACACCCTACTTAAGAGAGAATAGGCAGTTTTCGAGGATCATGGACACAAGTTTACGGGGTGAGTATTCGAAAAAGGGTGCACTGGCTGCAGCTTCCCTTGCATTAAGATGCCTCCAAAATGATGCCAAAAACAGGCCAGCTATGGTCGAGGTACATTATACGCTCTCATCTTAAACTTTAAACTGTTAGAGAGAGCCAAATTTAACTCCTCGCATAAGCCGTGTACTCAATTTCTATAAATGTGCAGCTATGGGACTATCCCAAGATCTTTTGTTTGATATATACCATGTTTCATTGAAGCTTAAATGATTGAAATTGTATTTTTGCAAAGGTACTTGCCGAACTGGAACAACTCCAAGCAACCAAGGATGTTTCAAGGAATTCACCACGAGCTAACAAGATGGAACATGTGAATCGGACGTCGAGTCCTTGTGGAACAAGAATAGATGGAAGACTATCAAGGTAGCTTGTGTTTAGGGAGAAATGATCTCCCACCTATGGGAATTGTCAAAAAAATTCGGCTTGATCATAGATTAGATAACTCCTGCTTACCATGGATAGGAGATCATTTCTGTGTGTTTAGGTCCCGTAGAAAATTACACAATAAATATAGTATAGAGGAAAATAAGTTGTGTTTCTTGGATATTTCCCCATGTAAGACCACTATGTAAGACTGCATTAGGTAGGTAAAGATCGTCTACTTGTAAATATTCATGGATTCTTTGTATTTTTTTTTTTTTTTCCTTCTGATGCACTTGACTATAATCCCGGCTTAATTCTTAGTACAACGAGTCTTTGGGATTTAGGCAACAACATAAACCCGTCCTCTAGAAATACATCCCAAGGCTATTACAACTTTATGTTCAGAAGAACCAAATTACACAGAAGTCCAGTTTTACAGTTGAGAATGCATTTGCAAAGGATGAAAAACTCTTCAAGATCTATCTATGATGTCATTTACAGCCAGCAACCATTGGAAACAGTTTTAAACCTCAATTCCCTCATAGAAGAAAAGTTTCAATGAAAGGAAGCCAAAATATCGAAGAAATAGAGCTCCTACACTGCTATAAGGCAGTAGACACCAGAAACTGAAGCTCGTTCTCTTCATTTGACAGCAACAGTTCTACTTCATTTCTTGCATGTCCTCTTCGGTTTTCCAAACTACATCCTCAAGGGAATTTGAAAGGTTTTTGTAGAACTGCAAACAAAAAGCAAAGGAAGAAAAGTTAAAGATATCACTATATATTAATTATGATCCTTGTATGAAACGGGTCGGGGTCAGGGCAACCAACCTCCCTTGCCCCCCGCCCCGCTAGGCAATTTCCCATCCCGTCCCCACCCCATTACCCTTTTAAGGCAAGGCAAGACGGGGTGGGGCCCTTGCCCCATGTACTACCCCGTTTAATTTTTTGATAATTCATTTTATTGTCCATATTCATTAGAGTGAGACAATAATATATTTTTTAATTTTTAATTTATTTTTAAAAGTTAAATTATTCAAATATATTTGGTAAACTAAGACTTTTATTGTTTGTTATATTTTTTAGATAATCTTAGTTGTCATTTTCTATTAGACCTAATGAAATTTCGTGAATCTTTCCATTCAAAGTATTGAATTCTAAAAAAAAAAAATTAAACGGGGTGGGGTGGGGCACCCGTTGGCGTTACCCGTACCCGATCCGAATACTCAATTAAGTGGGTAATCCCCATCCCGTTCGGGGTGGGGCCACGGGTATCGAGTTTGTCGGATTTTTCCCTAGTATGAAATGACTACAACACCACATTCAAATCTGTAAAAGAAACTGGTAAAAGACCAGATAATAGAAACAATCTTGCTATGCTGCTAGGGCCTAGGGAGGGACCCCTCACAATAGGGGGCAGGAATTTTTTGGCCTTTTTTATTCACATGGGTCCCACTCCCATGTGAGCATCTGTCAACAAGGATTACATTTTCTTTCTGGCAAAGAAGTTTAACTGGATTAGAAAAGTCGTAGATGTAGTAGTACTTCAAAGATTTTGACACTCTTGACGAGTTTTCCATAGGTTCCGGAAGATTAAATTTTCTTTTTCTAAATTTTAAAGTATTTCCATGATATATAATTCAGCAAAAATTTCTGGAATCCACGATTTCCCATTTTATCCTTTTCGAACGTAATTTTTTGAAGACTGGGTACCTTGTGGAACTCTAAAGTGTCTCCCTTTGCCTTTCTCACCTCAACCATATGCAAAGAAGGGGCAACTTGGAAAACCTGATTCAAGCGCATAAAACGTTCGAGCAGATTGTAAAAAATTATCAAAATCTTAGATTAATTGTTTCAAAACATAAAATTGAACTCGAGTGCCACCTGATTTGGAGTCCTTAGTAACATACCTCTGTGGCAACATTAAGGTTTCCCTTTCTTCCGGCTTTTATATTTTCTAGCCTCATCTGTGACAAAGTACGGGAAGTGATTTAATTTTAGTATAATGATACTCTCACTTCTTATTCAACGCAGATAGATGAAACAAACTTAAAAGTATCCATTCCCTATTTATGCAAGCATGCGAGAGATCAAGGACCTTGTAATTCTTCTTGTGAACATCAAAACCAAGAGGTTTCGCAGCTTCTTCAATTTTATTGATTATCTCATTAGCAGGGTGCCTAGACGTGAACCTTGTTTCCCTCTTAAATTCCTGCAATTAATAAGACTTAGGAACAAAAGATAAACGACGAGAAAAAAAAAACACTGTACCAGTTGCATCATAAATTCTAATTTTCTTAATTATTTGGTATACCAGAAACTTCAAGCATGTGCTAAGCTTAAAAAATATACTTACAAGTAAACAACTAAATTTTAAAATAAATAATTCATATATTGGGATAAGTTTGAAAAAAGCAAGTTACTTATTTCAATAATAAGGTAAGAATTACATCTAAAATAACTTGTTTCCCAGTAAGAATAGAGTAACTTGTCCAAATGTCTCAAAATAGAAATCTACTTAATTATTTAATGATCTTTAACGTTAAGACATAAATGATTCTTATGTTAGCATGGCATCCTATGTAAGTAGAAACAACACCGTAAAAGAGATTATTAGAGTTAGTCTTCAGCAGTTTTTGGACACGCCTCCAAATATTGTCTCATTTATCTGAAACTGTTTCATTCTTGTCCTTGTGGACACTAGACCTAGCAGGCAATGCAGGAAGCCAGGGACTTCTACGAAGAAAAGATACAAATTCCAACCTGTTCTCCCTCGAACAGATTCCCCAGGTTGAGACCTTTTGACATAGAGATCAACTCAAATGCATTCATGGCTGCTGGCTGCTCTTCCTTTTTGTCCGTCACAAGATATTCCTGTAGTAACCAATCGATGTGCAGTCCGTGAGTATTTTTCAACAAAAAATTTATATAGTTCTGTAAGCTCCACAAATTCACCTCAGAATCCTTTTTTTAAAGTTGGAATGCCATCTAGCCTAGTCAGGATTTTTAGGTCTCNCTCACCTCAGAATCCTTAAATAAAGCTTCCACATCATCCAAATTTGTATCTTCTTTCTCATCAAATACAGGTGGTTTATAATCTTTCTTAAACCACTCGTCCTCCAAAATTTCAGGGATTGTAATGCGCTGGACAAACATATCAATCATAAAAGTGAAAAAAAGCATAAATTGAAGCGCACAAAACACGATGCTAAGCTTCTCTTTTCTTCTTCCTACCACATTTTTTCAAGGAAAAAACTTTCCTTTCCATTTCCAATAAAGTCATCATATAGAATGGAAATGAACATTGTTAATGGATTAAATTAGATAAATTACGTCACATTGTCGATATTTAATTATTTAGATTATTTATCTACAAGATAACATGCATCGCCACAGAAAAACAGGTATGCTTACAGTCATAGGATTTGGATTCAGGATTCGAGTAATCAGCTTCCTCGCATTGAAGGATATCCAAGGAGGGCAAGTGAATTCAGCAGAAGAGATCTAGACAAGCCACAAGGAAACAATGAAGCTACCGTAGAAATAATAGAGAAAACTTGATAATCGATGCAATTTAATAGCCAAAATGCTCACTTTGTTGTATAGGTTCATGAGATTTGAATCATCAAAAGGCAAGTAACCTGCAAGCAATACAAAGAGTATGACTCCACACGACCACAAGTCTGCAATTGCCCCATCATAGCCATGGTCATTTAGAACCTACACATAATGTCATCTCAGTTTGAAGACTAAATTTATGTAAATTAATGTCACCCCTCTCTAAAAGCTTAAGCTTTTAGACAAGGTGTGGTTCAACGATCTCATTATTCAAGACAAGTGAAAAAAAGAGGCAATGCATATGTACGCAGGAACGAAGTGCATAGGTAATGGTACCTCAGGAGCAACATAGTTTGGAGTTCCACAGGTAGTATGAAGCAAACCATCATCCTGTTAGATCAATTTTGTGAGAACTATTTTGCTCTGACTAATTGACACAAAGTAAAGGTGAAGTCTAACAAATATCTTGTGTGTGGAACTAGAAATCATCCAAAGCATGCATTTGATCGAATAATTTATAGTAAATGCGATATCTATGTTTTCAATTCCCTTGAGTTTCAATTCCATTGCGGTCCAAGCAAATTTACTTCTGTCTATTTACCAATGGCTGATTGATTATTTAACAATATCCTTTTTATTTTAGTCTGCACATCCACTTTCCTTCTGATCAGTCCAAGATATGACCCAAAAAGGACAAGAAGTTAACTTGAAGAAATAGAAAGAATCCATCCATCCTCAGTCAATATTTACATTTTTCTTGACCTTACTTAGCGACAAATTATGCAATAATTGGCACACAATTTTGTCTCCTATCAGCCGAGAAAGACAGATACCCTGCTAATAAATATTTTGCAGTTGCCATCAGCTGTTTCATCATTCATTTGTCCTTTTTCCCTGCTTTATTTGTTTTCGTAGTAATCATCTAGCGGCATTGAGCCCGTAAACAGTTATCTGGAAATATCTACTAATTTCCAAGCATAAATATCTCCTAAAAGCATCTATAAACTGTAAGTAAAGCTTATCCGCAAACTCCAATTGATGTCTTTTTCGAGTAGTCATTGACAACTTACAGAGTTCTTTTGACAAGATTACTTTATCTACTTTTTATATATTAAGAACTAATAAGATTTTTACTTTCTTATGCAAACCCTTCATTTGACAATACATTGACAAGATTTCAACTTCTTTTTCTACTATAATTTTGTAGAGTGCGCCTTACTTACCAAACATGCTATGATCTGATATTTACCTTCACTTGCTGAGACAGAGCACTCAAACCAAAATCCGAAACTTTAAGGATCCCAGAGGCATCCAACAATAGGTTTTCAGGCTACACAAGGAAACAGATATGAATAATGAGTGAGCTTAGCATTTTGCCTGTGAAACTGAAAATAAAATAAACTATCCATTATATTTTAGATTATATGTTACTATAAATGATGTCAATTACCTTTAAATCTCTGTGGTAGACTCCCCGGCTATGGCAAAAATCAACGGCATTAATAAGTTGCTGAAAATATTTTCTTGCTTCGTCCTCTCGCATCCGTCCTTGATTTACCTAAATTTAGAAAATTCGTGGCATTCATTATATCCAATTGAGACCGCATTTAAGAAACAATTGCAGCCAATTATGGTTGCCAGCCAGAGAGATGGAATAAAATTAAAGTTGAAAGCATCAGCTGGCCGCTCAGTCCATGGATCCAACAAAGAGCATTATAAAAAAAATGAAGAATACCGAGCATGCCTGGTTAAGCTTAAAAATAAGTACTTTATTTTCAAACAAGTTTGGATAAGTCACTTTTTCTTTCTAAGTAAAAAAAGGTAATTATTTTGAAAGTAACTATTATCTTAATATCACAGTAAGTAACTTATTTCTGTTTATGATATTCATTTTAAACCTTAGTAGTAAACTTTTTAAGCTAAGCTAAACATCTTCTAAAACTGGAATTCAATATATTATGTTGCATACTTTCATAAAACTATGAAAATTCTAATACTAGTGCGATAAAATTTCTCCGACTCACAATTTTGTCAAAGAGCTCTCCCCCAGTGACAAACTCCAAAACAATAAATATCTTTGTCTTGCTCGCCATCACCTGAATAAAGACAACATTATTAGACATCCTAGCACCCGACCCCACAGACATGCAAAGAGGGGGGGAGCGGGAGGGGGATCAACCTCATACAAGCGAACAACATTGGGATGTTTTATCAACTTCATTGTTGCTACTTCCCGCTTTATCTGTCAAAATACGTGCCAAGACATCAGGGACCTTTTATGACCAGAATAGAAGCTACTAGCGAAGTGTTAAAAGTAGAAAATGCAATGGAGAAAAAGAACACTTATGACGATTTAAATGCTAAAAATCTCTTTCCCACAAAGCGAAATAACATTTATATTGATTCTCAGATAAATACTGAAATCTCTTCCAAATTCAATTCATTTAATTTAATCTCTGGGGACAAATCAAGGTTCACAAAGATTTCCTCTTAATCAAGTAATCAAAAACTTACCTGTTCAGCTATTTTGTGCTTGAGGACCTTAGCCTTATCAAGGATCTTGAGAGCCACAGGTTGCCCAGTCTCAGAATTTCTAGCAAATTTAACTTTTGCAAATGTGCCCTCACCAATTGTCCTTCCAACCTCATACTTCCCTATTTTTCGCTTAATTTTGGATTGACTCATTCTTTCTTATCCAGTGTGTTCGCCTAACCCGTCCAGTCAAGAGAAACTTCCCTGCACACATATTGCACACAGATTTCTCGGATAAGCTTCTGTCAGAAAATTGTGAAAGTATGAAGGATCATGGCTTATCACACCGGACTTATCTCATTATATCAATCGTAATTTAGGTCGAACTAAATTTTCAAACTTCAATCATTTGAGAGTTGGTAGAGCAGATTTTGATGAGTATATATATATATATAGAATGGCCTGCATTTTAAACCAAGGGAAGCTTGGAGTTTTTTTCGTTATATATTCTATCTCCACTTCATAAATGAAAAATGAAAAACAGGTCAATGAAATTGAATCATATGAAGGAGAAAGGGACTTTAAAAAAAATCAAGAATTGTAATACTAAATTTAAATAAACTAAACTGATACATGAATAATAGAAATGTGTGTGTCAGTGTGTGTGTGTGTGTGTGAGAGAGAGAGAGAGAGAGAGAGAGAGATTAGGTTATGAAACTCCACATTATTATAAATCTAGCAGATTAGACTATAATAAACAATTGAAGAAAGACATTACTGAGTAAAATAACCACTATTAAAATCTAATTACTCGTCATGGCCACAAAATTGGTTGGGGGAGAGAGAGTGATCGAACTGCCTTCAACTGCAGACTGCAAATCCAGCAATAATTCACAAGAATAACCAAGCAGCTAAACATACACAAGGACAAAGAAAAAAGAAACCCCAATTCAACCTAATTAATTTTCTTCAAATCCAATTGAGAGAAAAAAAAAAAAAAAAAGGAAGGTCTTCAACCTCTCAAAGTAAACCAGGCCAAACATAAACTGAACTCAAAAATCCCAGCTCAAATTCTTTCAGAATTCATAAAAGGGTTTCCAAATTCAAGAACATAAGAAAATTTTCTTATTTGAGATAATAAAAACTCAATTTTCTGATATGCTAAAAAGGGAATGTGAAATATCAAAAAGATGAAGAAAAAGAAGTAAGAAAATGGTAGAGAAGATGTACTTGAACTCACGCTTTTAAGTTTTACCCTTAATGCTGATCAAGCTAAGAATGGTGAACAAAAAGGATGCAGTGTGGCTTTTAGGAGTATGAAGGGTCATAGCATTAACTTCAAGATTCAAGGTTTACGATCTGTCAAAATTGGCTAGGCTTTGATAAATTACTCAAGAAATCTTAGAAATGGCATATCAGCAGTGTCAATAGAATTCAAGATTCACCGGTCATGCTTGTCTGATCATGAAGGGCAACTTGCAACCTCAGTCCCCAATCTATTGCAACAATCACAAGTTGATCTGTAAGACTGTAACCTTAAAAAATTAGCAATTTAATATCAACCATCCATAGTAATCTTCGAAAAGGGAGTCACGATTTATGTCCACTGTTTATATATATATATATATTCTCTTCTCTAATCTCTAATCTAATCTAATCTAACTACATTAAAAGAGTTGGTTTGTGTGTACTGTTCATAAGTCATAAGCCAAGCCATTTTCGACTCGGCTAAGTCGCTTGAGCCTTTTTTTTTTTTTTTACACTTTTGATTCAATATTTTAGGTTAC
>CAIGRF010187123.1:9025-20581 GCA_903798235.1 Fraxinus ornus
TCTCTCTCTCTCTCTCTCTCTCCCTCTCTCTCTCTCCCTCTCTATGTAACTTGTGAAGTTTTGATAACAAACACACACACACACACACACACACATATATATATATATATATATATATAACTCATTTTTAATTATTCATTCTCTCAATATATTTATTATTATCTTTTTTTACCTCACAATTTCAAAAAAAAAAATAATAATTTTTCACAAAATATATATTTCCAATAAGTATACAATACTCGATAAAAGGCAGCAGAGATTCTCAAAGTTTGATGTGTGTTATACCCTTATCTTCTATCTTCGAATCTTAGCATTTACATCCCCCATCTTTCATTTTAATTGTACTTAGGTCCTCATTTGACAATTTCACTATTGATACAAGCTATAATTTTATTGGAAAGATGGTATTAACATTCTCCTCGAATAAATAAAATTTAAATAAAAGTAAAGAATGGAAAAAAGAAGTTTCTTCTCCGCTCCATCTAGTCCAAACTACCTCATGTCCAAATGACTATAACTACACCCAATATCACTTTTACGTGAGCTTGGTAAATAATTTTTTTTGTTTAAAATCATTCTTCTACTAATTCAATCTTTTGTTTATTTGAAGATAAAGGTAAATTGATTTTTAATACATTTTTAGCTTATTAACTAGTGAAAATTGTAAAATTGTCAGTGCTATTAAAATCTCTATTTTGAAGAATGGGGACCAAGGTGCAATATATGTCAAAACTTTGGTAACCTTCATTGCTATTTTCCCTAAATATACTATTATTATTATTATTATTAACTTGATGGAAAAATGAGTTGATTGAATTGATAGAATTGACCTATTATTATTAATATTATTATTAACTTCATGGAAAAATGAGTTGATAGAATTGATAGAATTGACCTATTATTATTATTATTATTAACTTCATGGAAAAATGAGTTGATTGAATTGACCTTCCTGCCAATAATTTATTTTAGCTCTATCTAACATAGAAGGGCGTTTTGCTGTGTAGTTTATTCTCCAAATTTAAAAAGTTGGGGGGTCAACGACAGCGAGAGAGGAACGAATAAAAATGTTGATTAGCTACAGAAAGGGATGAGTAGGGTTTGGGCAAGGACTATTTTTCTTTTCTTTTGGTTTGTTTGAACCCATTTTTTGAAATAATGTATTTTTTTAATAGTGATTTTTTGGAGAATGACTTATTAAAAAGTATTAAAAAATTGGACCGGCATTCAGAGTAACATTTGGGCAATTTAGTTCTAGTTTGGGAAAATTTTAAATTGTTAAAAGGAAATTGCCATGTGCACATAGTATTTCCCATAAAGGTGTCCATGATGGACACATGGAGATCCCTATTGGGGAGGAGGTGACTAAACTAGCCGTTGTGCGTCGAAATCAGAACGGGTAAAATTTAGACCGTTGGGCCACCGAACGTCCGTCAGAGCAGAAATTTTTTTCGACTTTCTCTTTTCTTGATTATTTTAGCAAATGTAAATTTTTTAGGGGCATTCACTTATCTTTTCAAAATAAGTGTCATTGGTAAAGGATTTAAAAATCAATTGAAGATTTTTGTCATATCGAAAATAATTTTTAT
Organism: Fraxinus ornus; assembly: GCA_903798235.1. Taxonomy (NCBI): domain Eukaryota; kingdom Viridiplantae; phylum Streptophyta; class Magnoliopsida; order Lamiales; family Oleaceae; genus Fraxinus; species Fraxinus ornus. The sequence goes on from CAIGRF010187123.1 coordinate 10,615, forward strand.
GCGAGCGTTTTTGTGAAAAGATTATTTCGTGCATAAAAATTTACGAGTTTGTAGTGATTCATTGCTAAGAATTAAAACATTTTACCTTTACATATGGACTCAAAGCATCTAAGTCTAATATCTTCAAAGAATACTTAATTCGTCATGAATGCTTCAATTGATTTGACGTCATTGCTCGGCTTCCATCTCGATTGCTTTAAAAATAGAGGAAAATGATATAATAAAGGTTGAACCCCAACCTTGAGGGCCCCCACCGACCCTGCTCTGGACCATCGTGGAGGAGGTAAATCGCAGGATGTGCCTCCCAGGAGCCAGGGTGGAGAGCTTATGGATAGGCCTGGGCTATTAACCCTATGGTAACTCCCGCTTGCAACAAAGTCAATTCCACCTTACAGGGAATCGAACTCTGCACATTACCGCGCTGAGCTCTAACCGCCCTCCCCTTTGCCANTCACCATGTTCCGAGTATGAGATTATTTATTTGAGTTGGAGTCTTTCTACTAGATCTTGGTGATACATGTAAAATTAAAACTTCGAGAGGTCCCTGATCTAGCCCTATAAATAGCCTCAGTATCTACATCATTTAAGATACGAATTCTAGTGGGTTTGGGGATCCTTGTTGAGCTTCTACCATGCACACAACCCATTGGTCGAGATGATGTTGACGAACAGTTTCATAGAGAAGACACGAATTTGCACCAGCAAATTAGTTTGTCAGTGTTGAATATGCATTTTGTCATGGCTGCTCAGCAAGTTCTTGAATTTTTATGACATAATCCACCATTCTTATATATTTATTCCTTTTTAAATTTACCTCTATTAAATTTTTTAAAAAAGTACTATATTTTAAGGAATAAAATTTCACATCGAATAAAAATAAATTTATAAACTACACATCCTAATAATGTTGACCTTTTAAAATAGAATAACAAGTTTTAATATGGTATTAGAGCCTATTAAATTTCAACGAGCAATTCGATCCGATTAAAATTAAAAAAAAAAAAAATGAGCTCACAGATTTATAAATGATTGGACAACTTCTCTTAATAAGGTTGACATTTTAAGATGAAATTTCAAATCTTAACATTGTATTCACACACTCATTCCAACATGATACTAATTTTTTCAATTAAGTACTATACATATCACACTTTAAATGTGTTATCTAGAGTTGGACAAAAATCAATCTGAACCAATCAAATCAATCAATTCAACCCAAACCAACCGGTTTGGATTGATTTTTTTAGTTTAATTGGGTTGGTTTCGGATTAGGAAATCAAAGTTTAGATCGGGTTGCGTTCCAGATTATCTATTAAAACTCAATTAAACCCAACACAACCCAATAAATTAAAAAATATTAAGAAAAAGATTAGTACTTAAAACCAAAAATCTAATGATCTAAATTCTCCCGTCTCACTTCTTTTCTGCCTCTCATTGATGCTCGTGTCTCGACTTCTCAACTCGATTTTTTGACGTAATTTTTGACTAAACACTTGGATTAAATGAGGAGATTTTGTATTGAGTTTGGATGATTTAACATTTTTAATATTTAGATTGAATTCATTTTATTCAATAAGTGTAATATGCAAGTATTCAATATGTATTTAATTTGATCATGATATAATCTATTTAACATGTTTTACAATATTTTTAATTTATATTGTTCTACTGGAATGGAACTTAACCTCACGGACCATTGATCCAACTTTAATCTATTTAAAGCCTTTCAAATCACCTTTTTAATATAACTGAAATTGGTCCAAATTGAAATTGTATCAAGCTTTTTAAAAAGAAAAATTCAAATTCAACGAAAAATGTCTCAATCATTGGGCCCCTGAAAAAAAAATGTCCAACTTGAATTGGACTCAAGTCCAAAGCAATCAACCCAACCCAAACCAACCCGAGTTTGGTCGGTTTGGATTGGGTTGGGTTTCAATCGTGAATATGTTGGTTTCGATTTAAATTATTGTCAAACCGAACATGTTGGGTTGGGTTCAAAACCAACCCAACCCACACCTAGCCCTTACTATTATCATTACAATTTTAAAACCTTAAAAAAGAACAATATTCATCCCCAGTACATTCAAATATTACTCTTATTAAATTCATTACATTATATATCTACAAAGTTTAACTAAAAATACTTTATTCATAAAAAAAGAACAAAAAAGTATATAAAGTTATCCAACTTCTGAATACAACCAAGACTAATATATTATGTTATTTTGCAACAGACCTTTAGAAACATCTAAGGCTAAAGTTAATGTAGTAATTCACAGTTTTGAGTAAATTTCATTACCTTCAATGTGAAAAATAAAAATTGATTTTGTCTCTCCGATTCGCCATTCCGAGAAAATGCTGCAAGGTAATTTTGGTTTTTATTCATTTTTGTCCCTTTATTGTGTTTCTCGTGATTGTATGTGTGTTCTTTGCTCTATTGGCCACCCCATCAGACCAAAATGTGAGGTTAACTCATCTAAAATGTAACTTTCGTTTAACGTGATTAGTTGCCAACACACTGACATTTGATTTTCTATCAAAATTACTTCCATATTAACGAGGTCAATGGCTCCTAAAAAACTACAATTAAAGTTAGATGAACAACACATTACCGACAATATCATCTTCTCTAAAATATCCTTCATTTCAATGTAACAATCTAATTGTATTCCGCTTCCATAGTAAAATGTCTACATTACTAGATAGTAAGCACTTTGGACACCTTACTATTACAAACCCTTTTGAAGAGTGAGTTCTATCCAAAGTAGTTACAATTGGTATGAGAATAAGCGTTCCTACATAGTGGCGCACCCATCACAAAAGTTCAGCTCGGACAGACATTGACCATTGATCGTCGCTGATCGTAATTCGAATTGTACATGTGATTGTATGTTATCTACAGTCTAATAATATTTATAAAATAACAATTCGAAGTTTAAAAATGGATCTAATTGTTTACTTTATTTGTTCGATTTGTTAATAATTTTAGTTTAGCAGAAAAAATGACCTTAAAAGGTTGAATTTTATTTAAAAAGTTTTAAAAATAATGAGGGAATATATTAATTATTTGATAAAGGAACATATAGAATTTTGTTAAATAAAATGTCGCAAATGTCATAATGGTCAAGTGTTTTATAATTTCAATGGAGTTCACAGTTCGAATCCTCTAATTGCCCCCAATTTTTATAATAACTATATGCTCCAAAATGGTGAGAAATTTTAACCTAAAATAATTGCCAAAAAAAGCTATATTTGAGAGAGTTGACTTGAATGCCGGCGAATCCAGCACGGCTAGCCGGCGGAACTCGTCGAGTGCTGGATCCACCGGTGTCCCTACATGGAACGACCCGCTTCGCTTAAAAGACTGGTATATTATCTCCCAGCTAAGGAAAATGGGTAATCATTAATATCCCTTTTGAAGAAGACAAAAGGGATGATCTTATTATATTTTACATTGCTCGTAAAAATGTCTCGACATTAAGAACTTTGAACACCCTCATTTTACTGGTGAATTTTAGGTTGGATTCTACCTCTAATAGTTAGTTCAAACATTTACACATTTCTTGAAACTTTTCGAAAAAATTCCCTCTTATAGGACATCTAACTCAAGAACCCTCTCACGATTGTGATTAATCGTATCTATATTTCAAACAGTCAAATTGATGGTAAAATGGAAAATATGAGAATCTTGCCAACTTATCCAGTTGATATTGCCTAGTTTGTTTCAACCACATATTTAATCAGCTTTTATCAAAATCTATTAAAAATTTAATTTTTATTTAAACCAAACAAGGGCTAAAATATGAGAAGATTACTTGACTGAATTATAAAGATTGTTTATGATATACTCAATCAAATGACAGCAATATGGAAGCAGTATTCGACACCCATCCAATTAAAATTTGGAGTGTCTAAAGGGTTGAGACGAACCGTTCAGCTCAGCCTCAAGTCGATTTATCATGCGAGCAGTTGATTTACAGACAAACGCGTCCCTTGGTGTCAATTTTCTTTTTACTGAAATTATTTTTCGCTCACTATTACGAGGTAATTCACACAAAACGTTAAGATCATGATCCAACTCGTGTAAACAAACAATCGATTCGCACTACAAATAAGCAGCTCATCTTACTAGTGGGATAGGCACACCCATATTCTGATTTATGTGCATAATTGGTTAAATGTCCATATTCTTCTCTTTCCACATAGGAATGGCAAATCTCCATATTCTTATTTATGTATACACAACATAATTTAGTAAATTGTCCACATTCTTCCTTTTCTATCTACATAACATAATAGTAACTTTCATCATCCCTGTATTACCAATTGAGTGAAAATACACATTCTGAAAATACTGACATTTTTTTTACCAAACTTATGTTATGGAGATATTATACAACATGACAACTGCTTATTATCTGAGGCTACCTGACAACCGTGCCACAAGAATTCCTTTCCAGTCTTCCTAGCATCCATATGCATCTCAGAAGTTGCAATTAATGGTACCAAACAATGCCATAATCTGAAGCTGGGCCACGATATAGAAACCAAAACAGAAAAATCCCAAAAAGATCCTACACAAGCCCAAGAAAATAAATAACAACAAAAACCAAAAGAAAAGCCTACATATCCTATAGCATCAATAATGTTTCAATTCATTGGGAAGTTAAAAGACCACAATGCATTAGAGAGAAGACAACAACGCGGTGGGGTTTTCTGATTTTGCAGAAATTTCATTGAGATATACAACAGTCAGAAAATAAAATAGTAATAAGACATTAAACCAAGCTCATTAACAGAAGCCCCAGAACATAAAATATGACTACTAAAATAACTGTAATGGCCATCAAACAGTGCATGTCTTCGCCTCGATGAACTAATAGGGATGGAATGATCCACATGATTTGCTTTATTTATCTCTCTTGTCTACCAATAGGCTGGTAATGTTTGGACTCACAGCTTCAGCAACTTGTAGATCAGATAAAGAGAAAGATCGCAATGGACTAAACTTCTCATCAGGAGATGATGATAAAGATTCACAATTTGTGGGTCTTCTTGCATGTGGTGGCAGAGGAGGAAGGCAGCGACTAGGTGATGATGAATACGAGCTAGAAGTGCTGCTGTTATTAGTCATACACGCTGCAAGGTGCAATGTGCTTCTAGAGTTGGCAGATCTTTTCGATATGCCACCACTGTTGCCTCTTAAAATGTTACTAAAATTCTTGTCCAAGAAGTACTTGTGTGCAAGCAAGTTCTTGCGTCTACGAGTGTAAGCATCTTCTGGTTTAACCATGTCTTTTGCGGAGGATAATGATGTTGCATCAAATAGACTGGTAAAACTTTTGGATTTACCACAGTAGAATTTCGATATACTTTTCCTGAAACAAGTGAACACTAAAGCCATCAGGAAATTGTAAAATGCAAAAAAGAAAGAAAGTATAACCTCTACTCCTGTTTTAAAAGATCAAGAAGAAACATTGATCAGAAGAATGTTTGAAAGATCCAGGAGTATAAAACCCAAAAAACAGTTTATTAAGACTGGGTAACCCAACAAACCTAAAATAACATAAGCAGAAAGGTACAGAAAAAAAGAAAACACAAAACAATCAGTTGACAGAAACTATTTAAAGAGCTTAAATCGTCTGATCTCTAAGTCTCAGAACAACAATATGAATGTCAACCTCTCTAATATACTGTTTCTCTCATGATTATGGAAAAGATATGAAAAATGGTTTCAATTATGATAATAAGCCACTACCCCACTACAAAGAAATATCCACGAGCACTGTGCCTTATATTGAACCAGACCAAGAAACAAAGCACTACAAGCTTGCCTTCATTTCTTAACAAGCCAATATTACCCAATACAGGTACAGCTTCAATTGTTGAGTTTTTTTATTCCATGCTTATCTACTAGCCTTATCAAGCTGAATTTTATCAACTTACAAACTGTAAAAGATTTCCAAAATGTCTGACTGTCAAACTCATTTTAAATACATATCTACTGAATGATCCCACCCCCACTCAGCTTCCAGTGCATCTCTCTATTTTTATTCATTACCTGTCAGAAACTTCTAATGATTGGGGATATACCGGGAAAAAACCTTAAAAAAACAGAGCAGTGGAAACAAGAAAATGGACCACCACTCTAATGCTCTCATGTTAATTCATAATATCACCAGTCACAAAATCATACTCTTTTCACACAGAAGAATAGCACCATCAAGCAGTCAAGACTACATCAAATGGACTCTTATGCTTGGATAATCCTGACCCATGAAATGAGCATATAGTACTTGAACCAGATATATAGCCACTTCAACAAGAAAATCCTTAACAAAAATAAATAAAAAAAAATTTGTGTGAAAAATAAAGAGCTGAAACTCACAGGACACATTGCTAACATCTCAAAACCAATGAAAGAAGTGTTTCCTTTGCACTAAATATAGGATAATTCTTGGTAAATTCACTTTTTTTGGATGGAAGAAATTTCCTAATTGCCTTCTTAATGCATAGTGAAAAATAGGTTCATCACAAATGCTGTGAAATTTTCAATGCAGGGATGTGTGAGAGAAAGATGTCACACTGGAGGAGGATGGATACCTGCATGGGTATTTTGGAATTTATAATATTTTGAAGGCTACTTAACATTAAAAAATAAGTCTTCTTTTCTTAAATATTCCTACGTTTCTGAGAAAATTTCCTTTATTTTCTGGCTTCTCCAAGTAATTATTAAACAACAAAACACTAAACAAAAACGGAATAAAGTGAACCCTAAACCACCAAAAGTTTTGTCCAAAAAATACATCAAATTTAACACATGTTCTAATCCATCATAATCAAGACCTTAAAACAATACAGTTAGAAATCAGCAATTTTCGTCAAAATAAGAGTAAAAAACGCCACATACTTTACAGGCAAAACTTCAGCTAAAGCATCCAAACTCTCCAGGGCCCCTGTTTTGCATTCACTCTGCACCTCTTCTCCTTCGCCGTCACCATCGCCGCCGCCGCCCGACACCTCATCATCGCTGTTCTTCCCAATCGAAGACGTCGACGACGACGACGATACAGAGTCAGTCCGGTCCCCCAGTTGCTCCACTTCCTCTAGACTCCGATCAGCTGCCGGAAAATCCTGCGAGTTATACACAGGGGGTACAAAACTCATCTGGTGGCGAGCAAATCCCGGCCGTTCGACCCGACGATCGTCGCCAGAATTATTTCTCTCGAACGCGATTGACATACTGTAGATACTGTTTCGAAAATCGATAGATATGATGTTTATATAGTAAAATATTAGCTAAGAAAGTGAAATTTGTAGAGAGAGGAAGGACGAGGAGATGAAAACTGTGCGATGGTCAGCCAAAGTCTTTATCCAGACAGCCAAATTGGAAAATTAACTAGAATCTAGATTATCTTTCTGATTTATTTTTTCCAATTTTAAATATCAGAAAAAGGTTTCGGTGCTGCGCGGTTCACTGTACCGCCAGTCTTTGATGCGATCTAAACCGTTTATTTGGTCATAGAATCGTACTTATTTTTGCTTTTAGGGTTTAACACTAGTGCCGCGTGGGCGTGGCCATACCAAAAAATAGTAATTAATTTTAAGAAATAGATTAGGTAATTTATTTGTAATAAGGAAAATAAAATTAACTGAATTTGATTTACATTGACTGTAAATTTATTGGTCCTACTATTTATTTAATGACCTTTAAATAAGGGAAAATAAGATAAGATTTGTTCACTGTATTAACTAGGCAACGTTATCTGATATAAAATAGATTTAATTGATTTTTAATATCATAATAATACCTTTATTGATTAATGGAAGGAAAATACTTGGTACTTATTTGGAATTTTAAAAAGTTGCTAAAAAAATAATGTTAAAATCGATAATTAATTTTAATAGAACGTTTCGTTAGCTTTTATTAAAAGGATAAAAAAAAAAAAAAAAAAATTATTTGAGACCATCTCGGTATCTCCAACAACCCTTGTGGCATATGAGCTTAAAAACCATACGTTAAAGGGAATTAAATTTGAGTATAATTATTATTCATAATGTTAAATTTTGGTCAAATAATTTATGTGATAACGAATTAACAATTTTCGATAAAAATTGATGAAACATTTAATTGAAAAGTTGAAAAAATTTGTGTCTCGTGAAATGTATGATTAAAATTAAAATTCGATAAATTTTTAATTTGAGCACTTTGTGTGTAAGAACTAAGAATCCTAGATTTCAAACTTGTGAAAATACACCGATATATGGTTCATATACGTGGGTTTTGAATTGGACTTACAAAGCTTTTTTCTAGATATCGTATCTGGTTGGCCCACCATTCTCATATGTTGTTTCTTAGTGTATTTTTGTTATCTTATTTCGCCCTCATACTTGATAAAGCTGGACGGGGCGAATTCGGGGGGAGGATTGGGGTGGGCCCACAAAGTTTATTACCCCGTTTATTTTTATTTTATTTATTTTATGTCTTTTATATTTTTTTTCCAATTTGTTAAGCAACTCATGTTCTCTTTAAAAATGGTAATATTTTCTTTTTGTTTTATAAAAACTTTAAATTTAAAATTAACTTTGAACGAGACAGATAGCGGGACAGAGACATGTTTCCCGTACTCGCCCCATACACGCTTCGAGGCAACGACATCCATCATGTTTATTTGATTAGGTGGGTAATCTTGACGAGATCCGTGAATATCGGGTTGGACGGATTTTTTTTTGCCGTCCCCACTCTTTTTTTAAATATTTATCCTTTAAAGTTGATGTCAAGCATGAGACGTGGCTAAATAGAGAATCATGCTATAGTCAAATAATTTTTGAAATAATGATTGACATAATGTCAAATAACACTTTATCATTGGAATGTTTTCAACACAATTATCTTTTTCATTCGATTTCATCTTGTCAACTAACATTATATCTGATAGAAAATAGAAAAGGATTATCGATCCAAAAATATTATCAAATCCTAATTTATCAATTCATTTCTCAAATATAACCATCCATGTTGAAATCAATGAGAATGAAAATAGCGAAAGCACAAACATACCTTAATCCATAGATCTTTGATTCTTTTGTCTAAATGGGTTGGATCTTCCAATTGATTGGTGATCTCCTCTTCACTTTTGCTCTCTATTGATGGGGAGTAGAGAAATTCAAGAATATCAACAATTGGAGACCATGACCCTAATATAATAATAAGATAATGAATGGTCATTATCTTTCATTTCTTTCAAATCGGTCTATTCATCAATCTAAAACAAAGTTCCGGTCTGTACACTTTAATTCCATGAAACCTATACCCATATAACTTTATTGGATCACTTTGATTGACTAATATTTTTTAAATAATAGCACCACACATTTTAATATATTACGTGTGGCTCCAAATATATAAGAATTTTTCAACAATCTCCCACTGGACCATTCGTGTAATCTTTCAAATGTGCACAATCTTATGAACTCAAAATTTTGCTATTATTATTATGAGTATTTTAAACAATCTCGTCCATCAGTCATATTGATATAGGATCAAAGCGATTTCGTCATATTTAACGTGACTAAATCCATCAATGATCACGTACACACATACAAGTTACAACCAATGACATAGATCAATCATGGAAGTGTAGTATGAAAATTACATGTTATGTGATCCAAACATGTCTATTTCCAACTGGTCCAACCTTATTTTTTAACTGAGATCAACCATAAACTTTAATCAAAGTGGAATTGAATTGAATACTTTATTTCTAAAATTAACCGAATATCCATGGACAAAATATTTGTCTAAAACAAACAACATCCAAATACAAACTCTCACTAAACTGATATATCATCAAAAGATGCAATACCTATGTGAGCATTATGCTCATGAAAGACTTTGGGTGGTAACCATTTAGTAAATGGATCCATGATTATGTAGTTTGTCCTTATATGCTTTATAGAAATCTAA